>JASDQU010242879.1:33433-45454 GCA_032191745.1 Picea mariana
ACTCGAAGAGGCTTATTATCTGAAATTATCTCTTTTTCAAGGCGTTGAGTACTTATTCTGAGGTTTTTCTATGCTATATTGATATTTGGTTCTTAACAACAATTCCTCCTGTACGCGTTGTACGCCCTGCGCACTACTACTCTCTTCTCATGCCTTCTTCTTCCCTTATGGGGATGATACCCCACCCTATGGTACAGACTCTTACTTTGTTTCATTCTCTAGTTCCAAATCTAGGCCCTGCTATGTGGATCTCGTGGCCAGTTCTTCTTGTTGCCGCCCTTTTACCCTGGACATGTCCGATTCTGTTAGTTCGACATCTTCTTCCGGCTGCTCGGGATCCTATGTGTGTCCCTGCTCCTATTCCACATGCAATGTGGTCTGATCATACTCTAGTGTGTGGATTTCATCCACATCCACCACTATGGGCATCTCATTTGTTCTGGTTTGTGGCACCCAAGAGATACCCCGTGTGCTTTGTCTGGTTTTTCTCGATGCTCCAACCCTCGATGGTGACATGGCGATGAAATAAGAGCTACATGCTTCCAAATTGACATATGGTAACATAAATTCGCACTTCGTCACTCTTCCACTCGGCTCTGCATTCTTCTCCTTAGCAAATAATACAATGGGTTGCTTTCCTCCCTTTTTCCGAGTTTATAGCGGGATGGAGAAGTGACAGTGGTGTCGCATTGACAATTGTCACTTTTTGACTTTTTGTTGTGTTTCCTGCGTGTTGTACCTTTCTACCCGTTAACCGCTCTTCTGCGCGTAGTGTTTTCGAACCCTGGTTTTCTTGCAACGCACTGTTTTGTTCTACCAGTTTTATTCTATCAAGACCCTCCATGTGCACCGATCTATTTTTATTTTTATCCCCTTTTTACTTTTTATGGATTTCCTTCTTTTTCTTCTTTTTATTTGTTTTTTCTCATTTTTTCCCCCTTACTTCTACTATAATACACTATACACATATATTCTTACTGCAATGCGACTTTCTAAGTACTAAGAGGTTGACTATCCCTATACAGTTTCATTCGACTCTCACTGATCATTCCTCTGAGTTCTGTACCTCCTAAATCTTTCAATTGTACTGCTCCCCCCTCCATGACACTATTCACTTCATATGGTCCCAATCAATGCATTCTGAATCTTCTTGGATGCTGAAGAAATTTACTGGCATACACCAAGACTAGGTCTCCCTGCTTGAAACTCTTCCTTTTAATATGTCTGTCATGCCAAGCTTTGTCCCTTGCTTTCTGTACTTCTTGGTGAAATCCTGCTAGAATCGTATCTTCTTCCATCTCCATCAGCTGACTTAGCCTTTCTTGTATTGCGCCTCGTTCTCTCATGTTGGTGATTGATGCTACGAACAGACTAGGTACCAAAAATTATAATGGCACCACTGCTTCTTGTCCATACACCAACCTGAATGGTGTCTGTCCTGTCAACTTTTTGCATGTAGTTTTGTATTCCCATAATACTGCTGGTATCTTCAAATCCCAATCATCCATGTTGACATTGTAGATCTTTGTCAAAGCATTCTTTAGGATCTTATTAAAGGCTTCCATTGTCCCATTTTCTTGAGGGTGATAAGGTGTACTCTTTTGATGATAGACTTCAAACTCCTCAGTCATAGCCTTGATAGTACTATTGATGAAGTGAGTGCCTTCGTCACTCATCAAAATACTTGGGCATACAAATCTAGTGATCACTTTCTCAAACATGAAGTGTGTTGTTGTATCTTCTCTACAATATTTTACCGGTGTTTCTTCTTCGCATCTCGTTAAGTAATTTGTTATAGTAATGATATACCTTTCTCCTTACCTCTTTGTTGGTGGATTAATTGGTCCCACAAAGTCTATTTCCCATTTTTTTAATACTTGTAAGGTTACGTGTGGTCTTAGAGGCATCTCATCCCATCTATTAGGTTTTCCAACCCTATGACATACATCACATCTCTGGAAGTAGTCCTTTGCATCTCTATGAATAGTCGGCCACCATAGTCCTACGTGCAATACCTTTTGAGCGGTATCTTTTCCTACATAATGTCCTTCGACTATTCCCTCATGAGCCTCTTCTAAGATCCTAGGCCTTTCATGTTCTAGTACACATATTCTCAAGATGTTGTCTGTGCCCATATTGTATAAGTGTCCCGCAATCAATTTATAGTCTGCAATTCTAAATACCAAACTTTTCTTCTGCGCAGTATTGAATTCTTATGGCGCAGTCCCTATACTCAAGTATTCAATGATGTCAACAAAATATTCATCAGCTATTTGGACTGAAAATAACTATGCATCAGGGAATTTTTCCTCTAAATTTGTACGTTCCTCTCCATTAGTGATCCTCGATAGGTGATCGGGTCTTGCACTCAACTTCCCTGGTTTGGTTATTACTTCAAAGTCAAATTCCTGAAACAACATTAACCATCTACAAATTCTCCCCCCCCAACACTAGATTATTGACTAGGTACTTGAGGGCATAATGATCTGTGAACATTTTAAAGTGTTTCCCAAGTAGATAGTGTATGAATTTTTGCAGTGCATATACCATTGTTAGGCCTTCTCTCTCTGTATTATTCTAGTTCTGCTCTGACTCTAATAGTTTTATGCTTGCAAATGCTATAGGATGGTCTAACTCTCCTGCTCTTGGCTATGCCAAAATATCTCCAAGTTCTATGGTTGATGCATCTACAATCACATGAAATGTATTTTCCCAGTCTGGGAATACTAGTATAGGTGTTGTGACCATTTTTTCTTTTAGAGTGTCCAAACCTTGGTGACAGTCCTCATTCCACTAGAATTTACTATCCTTCTTCAATAGTTTCTCCATCAACGCAGTGATCTTCACATACCCTTTTATGAATTTAATATAGTATCTTTTGTGTCGTAGTGTTGCTCTCAACTGGCATACTGATTTGGGTGGTGGTAAGTTAAAAATGACTGCAACCTTTGCAGGATCCACCAATAGCCCTTGTTTACAGACTATATGTCCCAACAGTATTACAAAAGGTGTCCCAAAGATGCACTTCTTGATATTTAATGATATCTAACACTACCTACATCTTTCCAACATCAACCTTAATACCTCTACATGATCTTTCAACAAACTGTAGACTCTCCAATCATCCAGATATACTTCTAAAAACTGATGGATGAATTCTTTGAAGGCAGCTATGAGTACCCTTGAGAATATAGTTGGTGAATTGTTCAACCCAAAAGGCATGACTGTGTATTGGTAGGATCCCCATTCTCTGGCAAAAGTGGTCTCGTACCTGTCTTATGGAGCTATATTGATCTGATGGTAGCCTAAGAATCCATCGGTGAATGCGTATGCTTCTTGGCCTTCCACATTCTCTAATACCTCATCTATGAAAGGGGTGGGAAAAGGGTCATGTAGGAAAGCATCATTCAAATTTCTCAGATCAACACATATCCTTATGCCTCCTTGCTTCTTCTCATGGAATACCATAGGTATTATCCATTCTGATTCTTCTACTGGTTCTATGATTCCAGCTTCCAACATTTTGTTAATTTCTTCTTTTAATTTCTGCTTATGTATTGGGTTCAGTCTATACAGTTGTTATCTGACATATCTAGCCTCAAGTTTGAGACGTATCTTAATCTCCTAGATATCCCTATATGACTTTCATCTCTTTAAAGGTTTTTGGGAAGAGGTCACTGTACTCGTTAAACAACTCTGTTATTCTTTCTACTGTTTGTTCATCCTAATAATCTCCAATACTGGCCATTTTGGGATTATCCTTTGTCCCAATATTTACTTTCTTCACCTTGATTTGTGAAACAAACACTTCTGATGCCAGAGATGGACCTTCCACCTCTCTTTCTCCTTCAATTTCTTTAATTTGAATGTTGCATGGGTCATCTTCATCTAGTGCTTCTTCCTGCACATGATAGCATGACAATAGTTCTTTCATTGTCTATTTATTCTATTGTTGATACTATGTTATAAGTTCAACCTCTAGTTCCTTAAAAAATATCACCCCTATGATTTGTTTGAGTGCTTAATCAATGTTGGGGTTCTCATGTTCAAATGAAAATTTGACTATAAAATTTTGGTGTAATGTTGTCCATTCTGTAGTACCTCTGCACAGTTCTTGGTCTACATACTAGTTTGTTGGAATTCCTTCCAATGTGTGAATAAAGTGATGAGGCCATTCTTCTGGTGGTGTCATTTTCCATATTGTTCTGCACTTCTCCAAGTGTTATGTTGGTGTCCCTTGTCCATCATATCTCTTCAGTTCATTGCTTCCATTTTCTGCACCAAATCTAATGCGCAATAACCGCTTACATTGGTACTAGTCTGTTACTGTCTCTTTGTGCACACCCCACCATATTGTAGGTGTTTCCTTGAGTGCTATGTCCATAGCTAAGATCCTCTAATTTTATAACACTTCATCTTCGTATCTTTTTAGGAATTCTTCTAAGTCATTCACCCCATGAAAACTGGGAGGTTCTCTTATCTCTGTACCTACCCATCTTACTGCACGATCTATTATTGAGCACCTTCATGTGGATAATTCATGTAATCTCCGCTACCAATTCTCCAAACCTATATTTGAGTATGAAGCACATGATGTGATGCTTCTCTAGCTGAGTACTCCATCTGCAGTTTGATTTACATAATATTATTCTCGCATGGTGGCTATGTATCACTGGTTGATTTCCTCCAAGTCTAAGCAAGTGGGTTCTAGAAACCTTTCTCCTTCTGATGGGTCTAGTGGCGCAATGACTCTGTACTCTCCTGAATCGAATGCCATCTTCCTTGTCTTCAAATTGATTATGGATTGGTTGTCAAATGCCCAATCCAAGCCAAGAAATGTTGGATAAGGTGTTGTGCCATCCACTATTTCTATCACTTCAAAATCGGCTTTAGTGCGCACTCCATCCAGATCTACTGTCACACCCTTTAGCCTTCCAACTGGTAGAACCCTATGTTGATTTGCAAGTTTCAACTGAACAGGTGAATATCCTAATGTGGGCTCTCCCATACATTTCCATGTCTTCTTGGGTAACACATTTACTTCGAAGCCTAAATCCAGTATAATATCCCTCATGTTGAAATCTTCAATGTTGACATTCAATCTGAACTCTCTACTTTTCCTCCTCCTTGTATGCAAGTGATTAAATGTTTTCTTCTCTAGATTTCCCTCTACGTCTGTGTTACATATTTCTAACATATTTTTTAATACTTTAACAGATGATGGATCATTTAGTATTTTAACACAGGATTGCAGAAAATCCTTTAAAGTACTTACTTGTCCTAGGGGTTGTGTTTCATTAGTGTGATCTAGCGATGACGACATCTCGTACGTTGGTATGTCCTGGGTATGATGTCAATTTGATGTAGATGCAATGTATGGCTTCAAGAATACTTTTATGTCTTGCTTGAATATATTCTTTTCGTTCTGCACATCAAATTGATTATGTGGTTCATAATTCTTCTTCACCCATTGGTGTTGTGTTGGATCTTGTCTTATTGCGTTATCTCCTATTTTATCTCCTCCACACGTAACTATGCTGATATTTCTTCCATCATCCCTTGCTTCTGCAGAAATCCATTGAACATTTTGATTTTTCTGATTTCTCTTTTCTTAGATCTTCCCCAATAGTGTTGAGCAGTCTTCTGTGTCATGATCTGATGTGTGACATTACATACATGTCGCAAGTGGAAGTTGACATTCTCTTGCATAATGTCCTGGTTGTTGATAGTTATGGCATACCACCGGTCTTATGCCTCTTCCAAATCCTCCTCTACCTCGTCCTCCACCTCTGTAGCCAGCTCGATATCCTCGCGAGGCATTTTACTAAGGCACCTAATTATACTATGCAATATTATACTGTGGCTGCGTGGTATTGTATTGTGTTTGCGCAGTGTTATATTGTTGTGGTGCAATGTTATATGGGGATGGTACTTGGTTAAAATGTGGTGCAGATTTCCCTGTCATCATTTCCGCCTGCACCCTATATGTGTCTGATGTTCTTTCCCTCATTAGCTCCATTTTCCTGCAATCTTTGTCATCATGGCCCACTGACTTGCAAAAGTTGCAATATGAACTTGTAGGCAATGTCTGATATTTCTGCATCATTGGACAATTATATGGATCATGCCCCTATGTCTTATAGATCTCACACCATATTCCTCCTGTCGGCAAAGGGTTTGGAAGTCATGTTGCCATGTACTGCGAAAATGTTGGGAACTCATTCTTGTGATGTTCTTCTGTCCTACATGTGGTACACCAAAACAACTTCTCTTTTGTCATTACTCCTATTCTAGTTCAGTTGAAATGTTAAATTCTTTAGATCATCCTTCAGCTCCTCTATTGTTGGATCTATCTTCTGATATTGGTTTTCTTCTAGTTGTAAGGTTTCCTGTAGAGCCTTTGCCCGAGTTTGAAACTTATGTTGTCTCAAAGAGTATTTCAGGTGTGGTAGCAGGGAGTTCACAAATAGATGTCTATGTTGCATATCTGTCATGACATACTTCAACTTTCCATTCAGTCGTTTGAATCTCTAGTCAATCTCTCAGACAGATTCCCCTGGTTTCTTTGTAATCTCTATCATCTCATTCATGTACTGATCCTCTGAGCTAGGCTTCCAAAATTTATTTATCAGAAGCTTCTTGATATCTACAATCCTTTTGGTTGTTCCTGGTGGACTATTTGTAGCTAAGCTCATGTACCAATCCAGTGCGCAGTCTCTTAGTGTCATAGCTAACTGCGCAATTATTGTATCCTCATATATGATCTACTTGGTTCCCATATCTTTTCATAGATGAACAAGTTCTTCTCAGGGTCCTCAGATGCCTCTCCCTTGAATTTTGGTAACTCGATGGTGGGATCATCCTGAATGATGAACTACTACCTCCGTGTGGTGTATATCCTTGACTAATGCTTATGAAATATCTCCCCCATTTGTTTCCCCCTGTGTAGATTTACTTCCTATTGCGTTTATTCCACTAACATTCAGTTGTCTAAATGGTGGTGTTATATTTGGTGTATTGGTCTCACATGGGTTTATGGGTTCCACACTGACACTGATATGGATAGGAGTTCTGCCTTCGGTTTTTCCCTTGGACCTCTTATATTCCTTTCATATGTTGTGCATAGGATTTCCTCAATCTACTCCACTTCCCAGAGATCCTTTACCTCTTCTTCATCACTTTCCAAGCCTTCCCTCATGGCTATGGCTCTCTTCTTATTGTTCATCTTGTATTGGTAGGGTGCTCCATTGTGCGTTCTTCCAACTTTTTCCATGATCTACTTGATCTAATCTTCCTCCATCATGATTGGATCCAAGGCCTCCTCCTTCTTTCCTTTATCCATCTCTTCCTCCATTTATCCGTCTCTTGTCAGTGCTTCCCCCCTTCCCCCATGCACGTAGGGAAGTTTAGTTGTTTGATGCCATTGTCATTACACCTTTGTTATAAAGTAAAATCTTGATGGAAGTATACAACGATATGATATACCTACCTCCAGGTCCCTTCAGGAACTCTTTCTCTATTGCCCTGTAAGACTTCATGGTATCTACTGCAAATTCTGTGATAAATCTTGCAACATTGTTGTCTAAACATAAATCTACTGCACATGTAAATTTATTGTCAACTTGTTGTAACTACACGATCTCCACATAATTCCACTCTAGCTTTTTTATCTGATTTGTAGAGTGGTTGTATTTAAACCTCATTATCCACTTCTACAACACATGCGGGAAATCACATAAAAATACTTCATGCAAGTCGCTAAATACGTACTTGTCCAAATATTTGTGCGGTGTTAACTTCGGGTTTCTGTTATCTTTCTGTGAAAATTCCAGCTCCTTTGTTTTCAACCAACTCTCAATCCCTGCCTTCGTTGGGTTCCATGGTCTAAACATCCCCTTTTATAATCTCATTCTTTTTAATGTTTCCTCACCAGATATGACATTCTTGTCACGATTCTTCAAAAAATCCCATTCACTCAACCCCATTCTATTCCAGATGGCAACAAAACCATTTATTGGTTACTTCTCTCTTGTTACCTTTCTTTGGTTGACCCAGGTTCAAGTCTACCATGGTTTCCAACAAAACCCCTTTAAAACTATTGTCCCCTTTAGTAAAATAGAAGGCAGTGCAATACACAGTGCACTGCAAAACCTCACCTGAGATAGTTCTATTGGTGGCTGCAATGCTCAAGTTCTTGCAACCTGGGGATCAGTGGAGATCTGCGATTAAACTCTGTGATCTTCATTTAATACTTTAACATTCACCTTATATTGAATACCCTGTCATTCTTATTCATGCAGGTAAAATAACAGATCTAAATAGTCATTCATGGATTTTTCTAACATCTAATCATTGATAGTAAATGAAATACACAATATTCAATCACATAACACATTATCTACCGTGGTTCACCCCTCCTGGGCTACGTCCACAAATATTTGGCTTCTCTGTTCTTTTATTCTGGTGTTTCCAAAACTACAGTGTTGTGCGCATTACAACTCTCCATCAGTGGGTCAAGATCTATAATGAGGTGGACTAGATTACACCAAGACCCTCAGCTTGTGATATAACTCTCAAGATCTACCTTATTTCCTCTCCTCAGCTCAACAGATTACAAAACAGATCAAACTTACAGTCATTCTATCTTCGAACAACATAGTAACAATGACCAACCAAAAAGGAACAACCCTGACCTAGACCTTCTAGGTACCTACTTATAAATGTTTTTGGCTTACCAACCATTACATATTCTTACTAAAACCATAACCCTATCATGTCTAGGTCTTCTTTCATGCATGCCTCTCATGCTTTCCTCTTTTGCATGCACGCCTGTCTTGCACGTGCTTCTTTTCCTGCATGCGTGTCTGTCTTACATGTGCTTCATTTCCTGCATGCCCATATGTCTTACACGTGCTTCTTTTCGTGAAAACTAGGCCCGTGCCCAACAATTTCTGAGTATTACTCTGTTTTGAATGTGAACTACTGTATGCACTGCATGTGTCCAAAAAATATCTGTCAATTTAGAATCTGTTAACATTGTTCAAGCCATTTCTTGTACTATCATGTTCTTTCTTTCAACAACTCCACTCTGTTGAGGTGTCCTAGAAACATAGAATTACCTTTTTATTCTAGGTTTGCTGCAAAAATCCATAAATTCCTTTGATGTAAACTCTCCTCCATTATCAGATCTCAAACATTTGATTTTTGAATCCATTTCATTTTCAGCCATTTCCTTGTAAACTTTTAAGTTTTCAAATGCTTGTGACTTATTCTTGAGAAAGCAAACTCCAGTCATTCTTGTATAATCATCAACTAATAACATAAAATATTTATCACCTTTTAAACCCTTTGTTCTAGTTGGTCCAACTAGATGAGTATGCACAATTTCCAGTGGTCTTATCGTTGAGTATTCCTTTGATTTGAACTTGGTCTTTGTTTTCTTTCCTCATTGACAATGCTTGCATAATGTGTTGGTTGGTTTCATGATCTGGGTAATTTCTCTGACTGATTACTTTTTGTTAAATTTGACGATGTTATTGAAGTTTATCTAACCCATTCTTCTGTTCCATGGCCAAACTTCGTCTTCCTTTCCTAGAATACACTTTTCATTTCCAATTTCACTTAATACATATATGTTTCTTGAAGTTCTTGTAGTTGTTGAAATCAATTTTCCTGAACCTGCATTTTTTATCTCGCACTTCTGTGAATCAAATGTAAGTTTATGACCTTGGTCACGCATTTGACTTACACTTAGAATATTATGTTTCATATCTTCCACTAGTAGAACATTTCCTGCCTTGGTATTCTTGTTTCCAATTCTGATTATGCCTTTTTCAATGATTCTAGATGAGTCATCACTTCCAAAAGAGATCGGTCCATCTTTTTCCTTTCTTAATGTAAGAAATTTTTCTTCATCACCTATCATATGTTTTGAATATCCACTGTCAACATACCAACCACATTTCTTGTGTTTATCTTGTAGAGCGAGTGTGCATTCTTCATTGTTAAACTGATCCTGCTTTCTTATCCGTATTCTCTGTTGAGGTTCATGTCTATGAATGTTGTTATTCTGTTGTGATTCTCTAGGAGGGAGTGTCATTCTACAATATTTGGCAATGTATTCAAAGTTGTTGCATTTGTAGCATTCCACTTTAGTTATCAACGATTCAAACATGTTGTAGCTTATTCTCCGTGTTACATTAGGCCTTATTGGATAACCATTTTGTGCATGACTTTCAAAGTTGTTTATGTTCCTTCTATTAGCTCTGTAATTTACAAATTTATGTCCAAAATTATTACATGCATAACATAAACCAAAAAAGATAGTTTGATACCTGGGAGTTGAAGATCTTCTGAAAGGAGTTAGTCTTTTGAATCCTTCTTCATCCTGAGGCCTCCTTGTTTTCTATTGTCATTGATTTTGAAATCCGACTCTTCTAGGTGGAGGAGTGTCCCTGTGATCTTCCCTATAAAACTTATTGTCTCCTCTAACTGTTTCTTCATAGATTCTTGGTTTTGTTTCTTTATATGTGGTTTTGGACATTGAGAACATTTTTGTCTGATTGTATCCTAGCCCAAACTTGTCATGATGTGGCCTTTGAATTCTCATAATATTATTCAAAACCTTTGAATTGTTTTGCATATTCTTCTGTTGAAGGTCTTTTCTTAATGTAACAACCTATGCTTACAAATTTCCAATGATCCTGTCTTTTTCTTCCATTTGTTCTTTGAGTGCTTCTTCTATTCTCCTTTCTTATTCTATTTGAACCTTTAATTTAGTGATCATCTGTTCTAGTTCTTTAGAGTTTGAATTTTGAATGTCTTCTTTCTTGTATAGTTCTTCCTGGAGTTTCTTGTTTTTCTTATTTTCTCTTTTTATAACTTCTATAACACTCAACAATTCTTCTTTGTAGTCAACTTATTCTTCTTCATACTCCTCTTTGGTTTCTTCTTTATCAGAGTCTTCTATTGCCATGAATATAACTCTTTCTGTCTCACTTTCACTGACTTCATCTTCTTCTGATGAGGAACATTCTTCTTTGGTGCAAAAACTTTTCTTGAAGACTTTATTTTTGGTTTTTTTTCCTTTATATGTTTTTTTGTTGTTTGAATCATCCTCTTCATGTATTTTGTTTTTCTTGTGAGGACATTTATTAGAAAAATGACCAATACCATCACAATTAAAACAAATAAATGGAATCTTACCTTTATATCTGTCACCATTTTTGTTTTCAATATTCTAACAAAGTTGGCCACTTCATCATCATCTTCTGAGATGTCACTGTTGTTGCTATATTATTTTTCCTTTTTCTTTGACCTTTCAGATGATTTTAATGATGCTTCTTTTATACCTGGATTTCCCTATTCAATTCTCATTTCATAGGCTATGAAGATTCCATATAGTTCATCCATTCTTATTGAGTGTAGATATTCTCTTTCTTCTAGTGCTAAGATCTTAGGATAAAATATCATTGGAAGAGATCTTAGTACCTTTTGAACAATTATAAATTCATCAACTTCTTCTCCCAATCCTATGATCACATTCACTGTTTCATTAACTCACAAGAAGTAAGATGCAATATTCTCATATTCCTCCATCTTTAGCTATTCAAATTGACCTTTGTAAGTTTGAAGTTTTGCTACTTTGACTTTTGAATCTCCTTCATAAATATTTTGAATTTTATCCCAAATCTCTTTAATGGATCTACAATGTATAACTTTGTTATATAACAAATCACAAATACCATTCAGAAGTGTATTTTTGGCTTTTGAATTATTTATACTGAGTTTCTTTCCATTTTCATTTGTTGGTGGAACTGTTGGTTCTTTGTATCCATCTGCAACTGATTTCCAAACCTCAAATCCTTGTTCCTGTACATATGTTTTCATCCTTATTCTCCATAATGCATAGTTCTGTCCATCAAACTGTGGTATTCCATTTTTATACATACTATTTCTCTCCATGATCTACCTTTCAGTGATTAAACTGATTTCTGAAGGAACTCGCTCTGATACCAATTG
>JASDQU010242879.1:45617-57857 GCA_032191745.1 Picea mariana
GACAACACTTGTCTCAAAGGGAGGGGCATGTTAAGCCCTAATATTGGCTCACTACCCCATAATTGGGGCATATTACATTAGTAATGTTATTTTATTTATGTCGACTTTATTCCATTAGTTGTAATTATACCTCCTAGTCTCCTATATATACCAAGGAGACATTTTCATTTGGAATCATCTTGTAATTGAACATTTTATGTGGGGTAAAAGGAGGTTTCCCCCTCGAAGAGGCTTATTATCTGAAATTATCTCTTTTTCAAGGCGTTGAGTACTTATTTTGAGGTTTTTCTATGCTATATTGATATTTGGTTCTTAACAACAATTCTTTCTGTACGCGTTGTACGCCCTGCGCACTATTACTCTTTGCTCATGCCTTCTTCTTCCCTTATGGGGATGATACCCCATACTATGGTACAAACTCTTACTTTGTTTCATTCTCTAGTTCCGAATCTAGGCCCTGCTGCATGGATCTCGTGGCCGGTTCTTCTTGCTGCCGCCCTTTTACCCTGAACATGTCCGATTCTGTTAGTTCGACATCTTATTTCGGCTTCTCGGGATCCTATGTGTGTTCCTGCTCCTATTCCACATGAAATGTGGTCTGATCATACTCTAGTGTGTGGATTTCATCCACATCCACCACTATGGGCATCTCATTTGTTCTGGTTTGTGGCACCCGAGAGATACCCCGTGTGCTTTGTCTGGTTTTTCTCGATGCTCCAACCCTCGGTGGTGACATGGCGATGAAATAAGAGCTACATGCTTCCAAATTGAAATATGGTAACATAAATTCGCACTCTGTCACTCTTCCACTCAGCTCTGCATTCTTCTCCTTAGCAAATAATACAATGGGTTGCTTTCCTCCCTTTTTCTGAGTTTATAGTGGGACGGAGAAGTGACAGTGGTGTCACACTGACAATTGTCACTTTTTAACTTTTTTTTTGTGTTTCCTGCGTGTTGTACCTTTCTACCCGTTAACCGCTCTTCTGCACGTAGTGTTTTCGAACTCTGTTTTTCTTGCAACGCACTGTTTTGTTCTACCAGTTTTATTATATCAAGACCCTCCATGTGCACCGATCTATTTTTATTTTTATCCCCTTTTAAACTTTTATGGATTTCCTTCTTTTTCTTCTTTTTATTTGTTTTTTCTCATTTTTTCCCCCTTAATTCTACTATAATACACTATACACATATATTCTTACTGCACGGTAACTTTCTAAGTACTAGGAGGTTGACTATCCCTATACAGTTTCATTCGACTCTCACTGATCATTCCTTTGAGTTCTATACCTCCTAAATCTTTCAATTGTACTGCTCCCCCCTCTGTGACACTATTCACTTCATATGGTCCCAATCAATGCATTCTGAATCTTCTTGGATGCTGAAGAAATTTACTGGCATACACCAAGACTAGGTCTCCCTGCTTGAAACTCTTCCTTTTAATATGTCTGTCATGCCAAGCTTTGTCCCTTGCTTTCTATACTTCTTGGTGAAATCCTGCTAGAATCGTATCTTCTTCCATCTCCATCAGTTGACTTAGTCTTTCTTGTATTGTGCCTCGTTCTCTCATGTTGGTGATTGCTGCTACGAATAGACTAGGTACCAAAAATTATAATGGCACCACTGCTTCTTGTCCATACACCAACCTGAATGGTGTCTGTCCTGCCAACTTTTTGCATGTAGTTTTGTATTCCCATAATACTGTTGGTATCTTCAAATCCCAATCATCCATGTTGACATTGCAGATCTTTGTCAAAGCATTCTTTAGGATCTTATTAAAGGCTTCCATTGTCCCATTTTCTTGAGGGTGCTAAGGTGTACTCTTTTGATGATAGACTTCAAACTCCTCAGTCATAGCCTTGATAGTACTATTGATGAAGTGAGTGCCTTGGTCACTCATCAAAATACTTGGGCATACAAATCTAGTGATCACTTTCTCAAACATGAAGTGTGTTGTTGTATCTTCTCTACAATATTTTATCGGTGTTGCTTCTGCCCATCTCGTTAAGTAATCTGTTATAGTAATGATATACCTTTCTCCTTACCTCTTTGTTGGTGGATTAATTGGTCCCACAAAGTCTATTTCCCATTTTTTGAATACTTGTAAGGTTACGTGTGGTCTTAGAGGCATCTCATCCCATCTATTAGGTTTTCCAACCCTATGACATACATCACATCTCTGGAAGTAGTCCTTTGCATCTCTATGAATAGTCGGCCACCATAGTCCTACGTGCAATACCTTTTGAGCGGTATCTTTTCCTACATAATGTCCTTCGACTATTCCCTCATGAGCCTCTTCTAAGATCCTAGGCCTTTCATGTTCTAGTACACATATTCTCAAGATGTTGTCTGTGCCCATATTGTATAAGTGTCCCGCAATCAATTTATAGTCTGCAATTCTAAATACCAAACTTTTCTTCTGCGCAATGTTGAATTCTTATGGTGCAGTCCCTATACTCAAGTATTCAATGATGTCAACAAAATATTCATCAGCTATTTGGACTGAAAATAACGGTGCATCAGGGAATTTTTCCTCTAAATTTGTAGGTTCCTCTCCATTAGTGATCCTCGATAGGTGATCGGGTCCTGCATTCAACTTCCCTGGTTTGGTTATTACTTCAAAGTCAAATTCCTGAAACAACAGTAACCATCTACAAATTCTCCCCCCCAACACTAGATTATTGACTAGGTACTTGAGGGCATAATGATCTGTGAACATTTTAAAGTGTTTCCCAAGTAGATAGTGTATGTATTTTTGCAGTGCATATACCATTGTTAGGCCTTCTCTCTCTATATTATTCTAGTTCTACTCTGAATCTAATAGTTTTATGCTTACAAATGCTATAGGATGGTCTAAATTTCCTACTCTTGGCTATGCCAAAATATCTCCAAGTTCTATGGTTGATGCATCTACAATCACATGAAATGTATTTTCCCAGTCTCGGAATACTAGTATAGGTGTTGTGACCATTTTTTCTTTTATTGTGTCCAAACCTTGGTGACAGTCCTCATTCCACTAGAATTTACTATCCTTCTTCAATAGTTTCTCCATCAACGCAGTGATCTTCACATACCCTTTTATGAATTTACTATAGTATCTTTTGTGTCGTAGTGTTGCTCTCAACTGGCGTACTGATTTGGGTGGTGGTAAGTTAAAAATGACTGCAACCTTTGCAGGATCCACCAATAGCCCTTGTTTACAGACTATATGTCCCAATAGTATTACAAAAGGTGTCCCAAAGATGCACTTCTTGATATTTAATGATATCTGACACTACCTACATCTTTCCAACATCAACCTTAATACCTCTACATGATCTTTCAACAAACTGTAGACTCTCCAATCATCCAGATATACTTCTAAAAACTGATGGATGAATTCTTTGAAGGCAGCTATGAGTACCCTTGAGAATATAGTTGGTGCATTGTTCAATCCAAAAGGCATGACTGTGTATTGGTAGGATCCCCATTCTCTGGCAAAAGTGGTCTTGTACCTGTCTTCTGGAGCTATATTGATCTGATGGTAGCCTAAGAATCCATCGGTGAATGCATATGCTTCCTGGCCTTCCACATTCTCTAATACCTCATCTATGAAAGGGGTGGGAAAAGGGTCATGTAGGCAAGCATCATTCAAATTTCTCAGATCAACACATATCCTTATGCCTCCTTGCTTCTTCTCATGGAATACCATAGGTATTATCAATTCTGATTCTTCTACTGGTTCTATGATTCCAGCTTCCAACATTTTGTTAATTTCTTCTTTTACTTTCTGCTTATATATTGGGTTCAGTCTATACAGTTGTTATCTGACATATCTAGCCTCAAGTTTGAGACGTATTTTCATCTCTCCTAGATATCCCGATATGCCTTTCATATCTTTAAAGGTTTTTGGGAAGAGGTCACTGTACTCGTTAAACAACTCTGTTATTCTTTCTACTGTTTGTTCATCCTAATAATCTCCAATACTGGCCATTTTGGGATTATCCTTTGTCCCAATATTTACTTTCTTCACCTTGATTTGTGCAACAAATACTTCTGATGCCAGAGATGGACCTTCCACCTATCTTTATCCTTCAATTTATTTAATTTGAATGTTGCATGGGTCATCTTCATCTAGTGCTTCTTCCTGCACATGATAGCATGACAATAGTTCTTTCATTGTCTATTTATTCTATTGTTGATACTATGTTATAAGTTCAACCTCTAGTTCCTTAAAAAATATCACCCCTATGATTTGTTTGAGTGCTTAATCTATGTTGGGGTTCTCATGTTCAAATGAGAAAGTGACTATAAAATTTTGGTGTAATGTTGTCCATTCTGCAGTACCTTTGCACAGTTCTTGGTCTACATACTAGTTTGTTGGAATTACTTCCAATGTGTGAATAAAGTGATGAGGCCATTCTTCTGGTGGTGTCATTTTCCATAGTGTTTTGCACTTCTCCAAGTGTTATGTTGGTGTCCCTTTTCCATCATATCTCTTCAGTTCATTGCTTCCATGTTCTGCACCAAATCTAATGCGCAATAACCGCTTACATTGGTACCAGTCTGTTACTGTCTCTTTCTACGCACCCCACCATCTTGTAGGTGTTTCCTTGAGTGCTATGTCCATAGCTAAGATCCTCTAATTTTATAACACTTCATCTTCATATCGTTTTAGGAATTCTTCTAAGTCATTCACCCCATGAAAACTGGGAGGTTCTCTTATCTCTATACCTACCCATCTTACTGCACGGTCTATTCTTGAGCACCTTCATGTGGATAATTCATGTAATCTCTGCTACCAATTCTCCAAACCTATATCTAAGTATGAAGCACATGATGTGATGCTTCTCCAGCTGAGTACTCCATCTGCAGTTTGATTTACATAATATTATTCTCGCACGGTGGCTATGTATCACTGGTTGATTTCCTCCAAGTCTATGCAAGTGGGTTCTAGAAACCTTTCTCCTTTTGATGGGTCTAGTGGCGCAATGACTCTGTACTCTCCTGAATCGAATGCCATCTTCCTTGTCTTCAAATTTATTATGGCCTGGTTGTCAAATTCCCAATCCAAGCCAAGAAATGTTGGATAAGGTGTTGTGCCATCCACTATTTCTATCACTTCAAAATCGGATTTAGTGCGCACTCCATCCAGATCTACTGTCACACCCTTTAGCTTTCCAATTGGTAGAACCCTGTGTTGATTTGCAAGTTTCAACTGAAAAGGTGAATATCCTAATGTGGGCTCTCCCATACATTGCCATGTCTTCTTGGGTAACACATTTACTTCAAAGCTTAAATCCAGTATAATATCCCTCATGTTGAAATCTCCAATGTTGACATTCAATCTGAACTCTCTACTTTTCCTCCTCCTTGTATGCAAGTGATTGAATGTTTTCTTCTCTAGATTTCCCTCTACGTCTGTGTTACATATTTCTAACATATTTTTTAATACTTTAACAGATGATGGATCATTTAGTATTTTAACACAGGATTGCAGAAAATCCTTTATAGTACTTACTTGTCCTAGGGGTTGTGTTTCATTAGTGTGATCTAGCGATGACGACATCTTGTACGTTGGTATGTCCTGGGTATGCTGTCAATTTGATGTAGATGCAATGTATGGCTTCAAGAATCCTTGTCTGTCTTGCTTGAATATATTCTTTTCGTTCTGCGCATCAAATTGATTATGTGGTTCAAAATTCTTCTTCACCCATTGGTGTTGTGTTGGATATTGTCTTATTGCATTATCTCCTATTTTATCTCCTCCACACGTAACTATGTTGATATTTCTTCCATCATCCCTTGCTTCTGCAGAAATCCATTGAACATTCTGATTTTTCTGATTTCTCTTTTCTTGGATCTTCCCTAATAGTGTCGAGCAGTCTTCTGTGTCATGATATGATGTGTGACATTACATACATGTCGCAAGTGGAAGTTGACATTCTCTTGCATAATGTCCTAGTTGTTGATATTTATGGCATACCATCGGTCTTATGCCTCTTCCAAATCCCCCTCTACCTCGTCCTCCACCTCTGTAGCCAGCTCGATATCCTCGCGGGGCATTTTACTAAGGCACCTGATTACACTGTGCAATATTACACTGTGGTTGCGTGGTATTGTATTGTGTCTGCGCAGTGTTATATTGTTGTGGTGCAATGTTATATGGGGATGGTACTTGGTTAAAATGTGGGGCAGATTTCCCTGTCATCATTTCCACCTGCACCCTATATGTGTCTGATGTTCTTTCCCTCATTAGCTCCATTTTCCTGCAATCTTTGTCATCATGGCCCACTGACTTGCAAAAGTTGCAATATGAACTTGTAGGCAATGTCTGATATTTCTGCATCATTGGACAATTATATGGATCATGCCCTTGTGTCTTATAGATCTCACACCATATTCCTCTTGTCGGAAAAGGGTTTGGAAGTCATGTTGCCATGTACTGCGAAAATGTTGGGCACTCATTCTTGTGATGTCCTTCTGTCCTACATGTGGTACACCAAAACAACTTCTCTTTTGTCATTACTCCTATTCTGGTTCAGTTGAAATGTTAAATTCTTCAGATCATCCTTCAGCTCCTCTATTGTTGGATCTATCTTCTGATATTGGTTTTCTTCTAGTTGTAAGGTATCCTGTAGAGCCTTTGCCCGAATTTGAAACTTATGTTGTCTCAAAGAGTATTTCAGGTGTCGTAGCAGGGAATTCACAAATAGATGTCTATGTTGCATATCTATCATGCCATACTTCAACTTTCCATTCAATCGTTTGAATCTCTAGTCAATCTCCCAGACAGATTCCCCTGGTTTCTTTGTAATCTCTATCATCTCATTCATGTACTGATCCTCTGAGCTAGGCTTCCAGAATTTATTTATCAGAAGCTTCTTGATATCTACAATCCTTTTGGTTGTTCCTGGTGGATTGTTTGTAGCTAAGCTCATGTACCAATCCAGTGCACAGTCTCTTAGTGTCATAGCTAACTGCACAATTATTGTATCCTCATATATGATCTACTTGGTTCCCATATCTTTTCATAGATGAACAAGTTCTTCTTAGGGTCCTCAGATGCCTCTCCCTTGAATTTTGGTAACTCGATGGTGGGATCATCCTGAATGATGAACTACTACCTCTGCGTGGTGTATATCCTTGACTAATGCTTTTGAAATATCTCCCCCATTTGTTTCCCCATGTGTAGATTTACTTCCTATTGCATTTATTCCACTAAAATTCGGTTGTCTAAATGGTGGTGTTATATTTGGTGTATTGGTCGCACATGGGTTTATGGGTTCCACACTGACACTGATATGGATAGGAGTTCTGCCTTCGGTTTTTCCCTTGGACCTCTTGTATTCCTTTCATATGTTGTGCGTAGGATTTCCTCAATCTACTCCACATCCCATAGATCCTCTACCTCTTCTTCATCACTTTCCAAGCCTTCCCTCGTGGCTATGGCTCTCTTCTTATTGTTCATCTTGTATTGGTAGGGTGCTCCATTGTGCGTTCTTCCAACTTTTGCCATGATCTACTTGATCTAGTCTTCCTCCATCATGATTGGATCCAAGGCCTCCTCCTTCTTTCCTTTATCCATCTCTTCCTCCATTTATCCATCTCTTGTCAGTGCTTCCCCCCTTCCTCCATGCACGTAGGGAAGTTTAGTTGTTTGATGCCATTGTCATTACACCTTTGTTATAAAGTAAAATCTTGATGGAAGTATACAACGATATGATATACCTACCTCTAGGTCCCTTCATGAACTCTTTCTCTATTGCCCTGTAAGACTTCATGGTATCTACTGCAAATTCTGTGATAAATCTTGCAACATTGTTGTCTAACCAGAAATCTACTGCACATGTAAATTTATAGTCAACTTGTTGTAACTACGTGATCTCCACATAATTCCACTCTAGCTTTTTTATCTGATTTGTAGAGTGGTTGTATTTCAACCTCATTATCCACTTCTGCAACACATGCGGGAAATCACATAAAAATACTTCATGCAAGTCGCTAAATACGTACTTGTCCAAATATTTGTGCGGTGTTAACTTCGGGTTTCTGTTATCTTTCTATGAAAATTCCATCTCCTTTGTTTTCAACCAACTCTCGATCTCCGCCTTCGTTGGGTTCCATGGTCTAAACATCCCCTTTTATAATCTCATTCTTTTTAATGTTTCCTCACCAGATATGACATTCTTGTCACGATTAAAAATCCCATTCACTCAACCCTATTCTATTCCAGACGGCAACAAAACCATTTATTGGTTACTTCTCTCTTGTTACCTTTCTTTGGCTGACCCAGGTTCAAGTCTACCATGGTTTCCAACAAAACCCCTTTAAAACTATTGTCCCCTTTAGTAAAATAGAAGGTAGTGCAATACACAGTGCATTGCAAAACCTCACCTGAGATAGTTCTATTGGTGGCTGCAATGCTCAAGTTCTTGCAACCTGGGGATGAGTGGGGATATGCGATTAAACTTTGTGATCTTCATTTAATACTTTAACATTCACCTTATATTGAATACCCTGTCATTCTTATTCATGCAGGTAAAATAACAGATCTAAATAGTCATTCATGGATTTTTTTAACATCTAATCATTGATAGTAAATGAAATACACAATATTCAATCACATAACACATTATGTACCATGGTTCACCCCTCCTGGGCTACGTCCACAAATATTTGGCTTCTCTGTTCTTTTATTCAGGTGTTTCCAAAACTACAGTGTTGTGTGCATTACAACTCTCCATCAGTGGGTCAAGATCTATAATGAGGTGGACTAGATTACACCAAGACCCTCAGCTTGTGATATAACTCTCAATATCTACCTTATTTCCTCTCCTCAGCTCAACAGATTACAAAATAGATCAAACTTACAATCACTCTGTCTTCGAACAACATAGTAACAATGACCAACCAAAAAGGAACAACCCTGACCTAGACCTTCTAGGTACCTACTTATAAATGTTTTTGGCTTACCAACCATTACATATTCTTACTGAAACCATAACCCTATCATGGCTAGGTCTTCTTTCATGCATGCCTTGCATGCTTTCCTCTTTTGCATGCGCGCCTGTCTTGCACGTGCTTCTTTTTCTGCATGCATGTCTGCCTTACACGTGCTTCATTTCCTGCATGCCCATATGTCTTACACGTGCTTCTTTTCCTGAAAACTAGGCCCGTGTCCAACAATTTTTGAGTATTACTCTGTTTTGAATGTGAACTACTGTATGCACTGCATGTGTCCAAAAAATATATGTCAATTTAGAATCTGTTAACATTGTTCGAGCCATTTCTTGTACTGTCATGTTCTTTCTTTCAACAACTCCACTCTGTTGAGGTGTCCTAGAAACATAGAATTACCTTTTTATTCTAGGTTTGCTACAAAAATCCATAAATTCCTTTGATGTAAACTCTCCTCCATTATCAGATCTCAAACATTTGATTTTTGAATCCATTTAATTTTCATCCATTTCCTTGTAAACTTTTAAGTTTTCAAATGCTTGTGACTTATTCTTGAGAAAGAAAACTCCAGTCATTCTTGTATAATCATCAACTAATAACATAAAATATTTATCACCTTTTAAACCCTTTGTTCTAGTTGGTCCAACTAGATCAGTATGCACAATTTCCAGTGTATCTTATCATCGAGTATTCCTTTGATTTGAACCTGGTCTTTGTTTTCTTTCCTCGTTGACAATGCTTGCATAATGTGTTGGTTGGTTTCGTGATCTAGGTAATTTCTCTGACTGATTACTTTTTGTTAAATTTGACGATGTTATTGAAGTTTATCTAACCCATTCTTCTGTTCCATGGCCAAGCTTCGTCTTCCTTTCCTAGAATACACTTTTCATTTCCAATTTCACTTAATACATATATGTTTCTTGAAGTTCTTGCAGTTGTTGCAATCAATTTTCCTGAACCTGCATTTTTTTATCTCGCACTTCTATGAATCAAATGTAAGTTTATGACCTTGGTCACACATTTGACTTACACTTAGAATATTATGTTTCATATCTTCCACTAGTAGAACATTTCCTACCTTGGTATTCTTGTTTCCAATTCTGATTATGCCTTTTTCAATGATTCTAGATGAGTCATCACTTCCAAAAGAGATCGGTCCATCTTTTTCCTTTCTTAATGTAAGAAAACTGTCTTCATCACCTATCATATGTTTTGAATATCCACTGTCAACATACCAACCACATTTATTGTGTTTATCTTGTAGAGCGAGTGCGCATTCTTCATTGTTAAACTGATCCTGCTTTCTTATCCGTATTCTCTTTTGAGGTTCATGTCTATGAATGTTGTTATTCTGTTGTGATTCTCTAGGAGGGACTGTCATTCTACAATATTTGGCAATGTGTCCAAAGTTGTTGCATTTGTAGCATTCCACTTTAGTTCTCAACGATTCAAACATGTTGTAGCTTATTCTCTGTGTTACATTAGGCCTTATTGGATAACCATTTTGTGCATGACTTTCAAAGTTGTTTATGCTCCTTCTATTAGCTCTGTAATTTACAAATTTATGTCCAAAATTATTACATGCATAACATAAACCAAAAAAGATAGTTTGATACCTGGGAGTTGAAGATCTTCTGAAAGGAGTTAGTCTTCTGAATCCTTCTTCATCCCGAGGCCTCCTTGTTTTTTATTGTCACTGATTTTGAAATCTGACTCTTCTAGGTGGAGGAGTGTCCCTGTGATCTTCCCTATAAAACTTATTGTCTCCTCTAACTGTTTCTTCATAGATTCTTTGTTGTGTTTCTTTATATGTGGTTTTGGACATTGAGCCCATTTTTGTCTGATTGTATCCTAGCCCAAACTTGTCATGATGTGGCCTTTGAATGCTCATAATATTATTCAAAACCTTTGAATTGTTCTGCATATTCTTTTGTTGAAGGTCTTTTCTTAATGTAACAACCTATGCTTACAAATTTCCAATGATCCTGTCTTTTTCTTCCATTTGTTCTTTGAGTGCTTCTTCTATTCTCCTTTCTTCTTATATTTGAACCTTTAATTTAGTGATCATCTGTTCTAGTTCTTTAGAGTTTGAATTTTGAATGTCTTCTTTCTTGTCTAGTTCTTCCTGGAGTTTCTTATTTTTCTTATTTTCTCTTTTTATAACTTCTATAACACTCAACAATTCTTCTTTGTAGTCAACTTATTCTTCTTCATACTCCTCTTTGGTTTCTTCTTTATCAGAGTCTTCTATTGCCATGAATATAACTCTTTCTGTCTCACTTTCACTGACTTCATCTTCTTCTGATGAGGAACATTCTTCTTTGGTGCAAAAACTTTTCTTGAAGACTTTATTTTTGGTTTTTTTTCCTTTATATGTTTTTTTGTTGTTTGAATCATCCTCTTCATGTATTTTGTTTTTCTTGTGAGGACATTTATTAGAAAAATGACCAATACCATCACAATTAAAACAAATAAATGGAATCTTACCTTTATATCTGTCACCATTTTTGTTTTCAATATTCTAACAAAGTTGGCCACTTCATCATCATCTTCTGAGATGTCACTGTTGTTGCTATATTATTTTTCCTTTTTCTTTGACCTTTCAGATGATTTTAATGATGCTTCTTTTATACCTGGATTTCCCTATTCAATTCTCATTTCATAGGCTATGAAGATTCCATATAGTTCATCCATTCTTATTGAGTGTAGATATTCTCTTTCTTCTAGTGCTAAGATCTTAGGATAAAATATCATTGGAAGAGATCTTAGTACCTTTTGAACAATTATAAATTCATCAACTTCTTCTCCCAATCCTATGATCACATTCACTGTTTCATTAACTCACAAGAAGTAAGATGCAATATTCTCATATTCCTCCATCTTTAGCTATTCAAATTGACCTTTGTAAGTTTGAAGTTTTGCTACTTTGACTTTTGAATCTCCTTCATAAATATTTTGAATTTTATCCCAAATCTCTTTAATGGATCTACAATGTATAACTTTGTTATATAACAAATCACAAATACCATTCAGAAGTGTATTTTTGGCTTTTGAATTATTTATACTGAGTTTCTTTCCATTTTCATTTGTTGGTGGAACTGTTGGTTCTTTGTATCCATCTGCAACTGATTTCCAAACCTCAAATCCTTGTTCCTGTACATATGTTTTCATCCTTATTCTCCATAATGCATAGTTCTGTCCATCAAACTGTGGTATTCCATTTTTATACATACTATTTCTCTCCATGATCTACCTTTCAGTGATTAAACTGATTTCTGAAGGAACTCGCTCTGATACCAATTG
>JASDQU010242879.1:89298-99793 GCA_032191745.1 Picea mariana
ACAACTAATGGAATAAAGACAACATAAATAAAATAACATTACTAATGTAATATGCCCCAATTAAGGGGTAATGAGCCAATATTAGGGCTTAAAAATTGTCCATAGTGATGCCAAAAATTCCCAAGGGAGTGAAGATTGACAATAACATGGTAGGAGGAGTCAATAGCCCTAAATACTCCGACCATGATGTCTCTGACGCCATAAAGTTCCAAGATTTGGAAGCAGAAAGCTACCTAGAGAGCAGGGGAGAAGGCCCATCAGGCACACCATTGTTGGAGTCTGCGCAGTGGATCCTAGGACTGTAAAACACCGACATCATGAACTTATTAGACATACCACACTTCGGGCGCAGGAAACATATAAAAGGATGTGTCAAACAATTGTTAGCGAGGGTGTACGGAGGCATCTTATGGATGGATAGGCCAGTGCCTATCAACATCAACCTCATTGCAGTGATTACAGGGCTACCCATATATGGGGAGAAGCTAGAACAATACCTAGAAGACAAAACTAAGGTGAAAGCCATCTCAGATGAGATCAAATCAAAGCATGGCGCAGAGAGGGGTAATAGTGGTATCAGGATCAGCGACATAAATGATCCTACGACACGATTTGCAACAAGATTGCTCGGTTGAAAATTAATGTGGAAGTGTTGAAAAGAAGAAGTGCCCATAGGAGTAGTAGCAGTTGTGGTGCAGTGTGCAAAGGGGAGCTCGATGATTTGGGCCCCTTATCTACTGAACTCGTTCCTTGAAGACTACAAGGACATGCAAGACTGGGGCTATGAGTTCCACTACTCATGGTTACTCATCCTCATTGCACTTATGGGGTGGCAGGAACCTACTTACACTATGTTCATGCCAAGGACATCCAAATGTGGTGCAATGTGCTACATGTCATTCCAAAGCACAACAGATCCAAAGAAAATCAACAAGGACATGTTTTCTCTATACTTAACAAAGATCCAGAACAGCTTGGCAGATACATGGAGGATCTCCACAGAAACAGTCCAGGAGTGTGGATAGATAGTGAATTTCTAGACATCAGGCCAAATCATGTGGCTACAAGTAAAGAAGGATCCAACTAAGGAGTTATTGCAGTTGAAGTACTACGTAACAATGCAGGACATACAGATGGAGGTCCAGGAATGGCCCAAGTAGTGGAGAGTGCCAACAATCCCAAATACGGTGCCAGAAGCACGAACAAGGACCTAGGACAAAACAGTCCCTGCACAACAAATAGGCACAAACGACGCAAGAAAAAAGAAAAACACGACACAGGGCCAAGAAGGGGGCAACAATGCCATACAGAAGAAATCCAGAATGAAGAAGAAATACCAATGTGGCTCTACATAGGGACCACCGCACACAAGGAAAACAATAAGAGAAACAGCAGAATAAGTGTGCCCGGAGGACAGGTAGAAGGAGACATAAGAAGTCTCAACGGAAGGAGGAGAAGGGAACGATATTGGCAGGGATACGTAGATGGCAGAAGCATCTGAACCACCAGAGGCCTAAAGGAAGAGAACAAGGGAGCAACCAAGTGGTTCCAGAAAGAAGGCCAAGGCCCACATGAAGCCCATGGAAACATCATTGACAACGAACAATGTGGAGTTGATAGCCACGATAGTAGAGGATCGGTTGTCATATGTGTGGGAGAACACCGAGAACCACAGAGCTTCAATTTTGGAGCAAATACAAGAGGTGAAAATTGTGTTGGAGTAGTTAAAGGTCAAAATAGAGAAACAAAAACAAAAGACAACAGCGCCAACAAAAGAAGGGGTACCGGTGGGCGAGACAGTGCAAGTCATGGCGCAGGGGAGTGTAAACTTCAGTATCACTCCCGACATGTTGTTCATGGATGAGGAGACAACACAGAGGCCACTGAGAGAGATTGAGATGTTGGACTTGGTGTTGCCCAAGATTCCAACCAAAGTACATTATAAATTACAAGTGAGCGTCATGCAGGAAATTCAGTCTAGAGCAAGTTCTAACATGACAAACTTATAGTTGGTGCAGGAGGACAACACCTCATTGAAGGAGGCACTTAGCCAAGAAGGAAAAGAGAAGAATATGGCATAGAAGAAGATGTATGAGATGGAAAACCAGATCCATGCAGTGTTCCAAGCCATCTCAGACAACGAAGGAATACAAGGAGTGTCAGGGCAGGAGAAAATGAAGAGGATATCGAAAATGATGCAACACTAAAAGGACCAGATCAAAGAGATGGAGGAGCGCATAGTGCCCACAAGTCCTCCAAAAATCAGAGTGCAAATAGAGTGGGATGTGATAGCTTATGTAGACAACATCACGTAGAATATACACAGGCTGACAAAACTGTTGGATAAGAGCACCCAACTATGGACACAACTTCTAGAGGATGGAAGCTTACAAGAGATGCAAGGGAAATAGGACAAACTACACGCAGCCATGGAAGATGTTAAACAATGATAGAGAGTGATGTCACTGCCAGAAAAGATCAAAACTTCTGCGGAGATGAAAACCTTACAAGAAGAGGAAAAGGTAGTACAAGCACAAAAGGTGATGCGATAGGCTCAGTTGGAGCCCTTGCAAGAAAGGAATAACAATTGGTCATCGAGATCGATGTAGAAAAATTGAGTGTAGAGTGCATCGCAGTAGAAGGATGAGAGATTCTAAAAACCCCAGTCATCGTATAGCTCATGGAAAATATGGCCCAAAGGAGCAGCAAGGCTTAGGCGTAATGCCAGAGAATCACCGAAATGTATGATGCGTTGGCACAAGCAGTGACAGACACTGGAGTTAGGAAGTGACTCAGGACAAGTCACGATGTTAGTGTTGGGGGCCTATTGGGCACATGCCTAGTTTTGAGGAAAAGAAGAATGTGTAAGGCAGATTTTCATGCAGGAAAAACAACACATGTAAGGCACACATGCATGCAAGAAAAGAAACATGTGCAAGATAGACACACATGCAAAAGAGGAAAGCATGCGAGGCACGAATGCAGGAATACATAGCCATGATAGGGTTAGGGTTTTGGTAAGAATATGTAATGGTTGGTAAGCCAAAAACATGTATAAGTAGGTACCTAGGAGGCCTAGGTCGGGGTTGTTCCTTTTTGGTTGGTCATTGTTACTATGTCGTTCGAAGACAGAATTACTGTAAGTCCGATCTATTTTGTAAGTTGTTGATCCAAGGAGAGGAAATAAGGGAGATCTTGAGGGTTATATCACAGGCTGGGGAGTCTGGTGTGATCTAGTTGGCCTCAATGTAGATCTTGACCCGTTGATGAAGAGTTGTAATGTGTTTGGCGTTGTAGTTTTGGAAACACCAGAATAAAAGAGCAGAGCAACCAAATCTTTGTGGACGTAGCCCAGGATGAACCATGATAGATCATGTGTTATGTGATTGAATATTGTTTATTTCCTTTACTATCAATGATTAGATGTTATACAAATGCGTGAATGACTAGTTAGATATGTTATTTTACATGCATGAATAAGAATGACAGAGTATTCAATATAAGATGAATGTTAAAGTAATAAATGAAGATCATAGAGCTTAATCCTAGATCCCCACTCATTCCCAGACTGCAAGCACTTGAGCATTGCAGCCACTAATATAACCATCTCAGGCGAGATTGTGCAGTGCACTCTATGTACTACACTACCTTCTGGTTAACCAGAGGAGCTGATAGATTTAAAGGGGTTTCGTTGGAAACCATGGTAGACCTAAACCTGAGTCAACCCAATAAAGGTAGTAAGAGAGAAGTAACCAACATAAACAATAGTTATGAAACTCCCTATGAGCTATGGAAAGGAAGACCAACAAACATGAAGCACTTCAGAGTGTTCGGAAGAAAATTCTACATCAAAAGAGAAGATGGCAGAATGGGAAAGTTTGACTCTCATGTGGACAAAGGAGTACTTTTGGGAATTGGTTCCAAGACCAAGGTACAAGAATGTGATTCGCACAAAGTGGGTTTTCAGAAATAAATTGAATGAAGATGGACAGGTTACAAGGAACAAAGCTAGATTGGTATGTAAAGGATACACACAGTTTGAAGGGATCGACTTTGAAGAGACGTTTTCCCCAATTGCCAGAATGGAAGAAATTTGATTGATCTTAGCTTATGCATGCTCCAAGAATATTGAAGTGTATCAGATGGATGTGAAATCAACCTTTCTGAATGGGGAACTTGAAGAAGAAGTCTACATTGAACAACCAGAAGGATTTTAGTTGTTAGAGAACAAATATTATGTGTATAGGTTGAAGAAGTCCTTGTATGATCTAAAATAGACTTCTAGAGCATGATACTCTAGACTGGATAAATATCTACAACAGGCGGGGTTTAGAAAAGTAAGTGCAGACAATAACCTCTACATCAAGGTAACTCAAGATAGTATTTTATTAATTGAAGTTTATGTTGATGATATTATTTTTGGAAGTGATGATGACATGTTAAGCCATAAATTTGCAAAGGATATGCATAATGAATTTGAAATGTCATTACTTGGAGAACTATCATTCTTTCTAGGTCTTCGGATATTTCAAAGAAACCAAGGAATTTTTATTTCTCAAACTAAGTATATCATAGAAATGCTAAAGAGGTTCGGAATGGAAGATTGCAAACCAATTAACACTCCTATGCAAACTAGTTGCAAGTTGAGAAAAGATGATGATTCAAAGTATACAGACTAGAGGCAATACAGGTCAATGATTGGCATCTTACTATATGTGACAACATCTAGACCAGATCTAATGTAGGGAGTTGGACAGGTGGCACGATTTCAAGAAGCGCCAAAGGAATCACATGTCTTAGCAGTGAAGAGGATTTTCAGATATCCCAAGGGCACATAAGAGTTTGGATTATGGTATCCAAAAGGAAATGATCTATCATGTATTGCCTACACAGATGCAGATTGGGCAGGTTGCATTGATGACCGAAGAAGCACCAGTGCAACGACATTCTACTTGGGTGAGTTTTTGGTATCTTGGCTAAGAAAGAAATAGTCATTAGTATCATTGTCTACGGTTGAAGCAACGTATATTGTAGAAGCAACATGTTGTACATAGGTTCTATGGATGAAACAAACTTTGACAGATATACAGGTTGATTATGATGAGCCCATTCCTATATATTGTGATAATAGAAGCACTATCAGTATCTCAAAGAATCCAATGATGCACTCCAAGATGAAGCACATTCCAATCAAGTATCACTTTCTATGGGAACAGGTTGCAGAGAAGAACATCATAGTTGAATATGTGGGGAAAAACGAATAGGTTGCAAATATATTCACAAAACCACTTCTAAGGGAATCCTTTGAGTATCTTCGCCAGAGACTCATAGTAATTTCTACTTCCAAATGAATGCTTTTGAATTATTATCTTATATTTATTATATTTACATGAGGAAGAACCATACAAAGGACAGTTCAGGTTGGGGGAACGGGTTCATGAAGATTTCATTCAAGGGGAGCAGCCCCAAGGACGATTCAGTTAGGGGCAGCAGCCCCAAAGGGGAAGTTACCTTTTCCATTGATGTCAAAGGGGGAGATATTTATCAGATGCAAGATAGAGAGTTAGATTCTTGGAGAGAGAGAACAAAGGCACGGTTCCAGGGGGAGTGATGGTCACAGGGGGATCATGAGCGATATGACCTCAGTATTTCATCAGAGTGTTTCCATCAATGCCAAAGGGGGATATTGTTGACTAATTGGGTTGGTTGTCATTGATGTCAACCCTTGAAGCAATTCTGGTAGCCCCGATAGTATGATTAAGAGACTTTAATTTGATTGATGTATAAAGGTATGAATTTTAATATATTTGTAGGTAAGACTATTCTAGATGTATAGTACATTCCATGCCATTTTCGGTGATATGAAAAATGTCACATAACTTCTCACGGTTAGAGAGTTATGGCCTGGTGAAGTTGGAGAACCCTCATGAGTTATCTAGAAGGTCAAAGAAGTTAAATTAATTCTAGAAGCTCCTAGAAGAAGTTGACTAATAAAGTGGTTGCAACAAGAAGATAGTTAAGGGAAAATAAGTTATGAATTGACTAATTATAGAAAAGTTAGTTGCAATAAGAAGTTGTGAGTAAAGAAAAATTATTTGAATAATAAAGTAGTCAAAGTGGTTGCAACAAGAAGTGGTGAGTTTACTATTTATGGATAGGTCAAAGTGGTTGCAAAATAAATTAGTTAAATAATAAAGTTAGTTGAAACTAGGAGTGGAGAAGTTACTATTTGTGGAAAGAGGTTAAGTTAAGTGGAAAAAGTGGTTAAGTTAAGTGGACAAGTGGTTAGAAGTAGGTTAGCCATAAAAGAAGGAAAGTGGGTTAAGTTGGTTAGAAGGTAACCTCTTGAGGAGGCTACATGGAAGTATAAATAAGAAAGAAAGGCTCTCCCATTAACACCTATTGAATATAATTGAATATATATTTTGTGAAAGGTTATTTGGGCAGGTATTATTGATAGAGAAAAGTGCGGTAGAAAAAATCGCGGCAAGAAAACTGCGGTAGAAAAAGTGCGGCAGAAAAAATGCAGCAGGAAAACTACGGCAGAAAAAGTGCGGCATAAAAATCATGGCAGGAAAAGTGTGGAATAAAAATCACGGTACGAAAAGTGCGGTAGAAAAATCGTGGAAGAAAAAATTCTACAGAAAAATTGCGGCAGCAGATTCGCGGTAGCATAATCATGGTAGCAAAACCACGGCAACAGAACGCTACAAAAAGAAAAAGGTATGGTTTTCATATTTGTAGTGTTGAATTTATTAATCAAGCTGAGGGTTTTCCTTGTGAATATGTTGGATTCCCTCTTGGAAGTTTAGGGCTTGTTGTAGAGTTGATCTGAGGCAGATCTATTGAACTTTAGTATCGATTCATGTTTGAGAGATTTTTGGTTGAGGTGTTTTGTTGAAGTTATTGGTATAGATAGATGTTGTATAACAATGAGGTTTTAGCACATGGTTTGAGGTACATACTTGTGGTATAGTGTTTGAGGTATATGTGATCATATCAGATTGGTTGATGAGTATACAGTGACAGGTTTCTCAGTGACATATTTGACAGAACAGGTTATGACAGTGACAAATTTAGTTTCTACATTTGGCACTTATATTTCATGGAAGTTGGACATGGAAAGGATAGGTGGTTGTATCCACCTTGATCTGGTTGTAGCCGGAGAACATAGGGGGTTGTATCCTTCTTCTGGTTGTAGCCATAGAATTGGGTAGTTGGAGCTTCCCTCGGGTTGTAGCCTGAAAATAGGGGGTCAGAGCCTTTATCTAGTTGCAGTTGGAAAACAAAGGAAGTTGGTTCTTCCAATGAATGTAATTATTAAAGACAAATAAGAAACAAAAATTGTGGTTTTCTCAGGCATTGGGTTTCCACGTAAAAAATATTGGTGTATTGTGTATGTGTGTGATTGTTCATTTGTTCATGGTTTATTTACTCTGCACTTATTGGATGATAATTCTATATTGATCATAAAGATAAATAACACTTGCATACTGTGGTTAAAAGGATTAAAAATCTATATTACTAATTCACGCCCCCTCTCATTAATCCAACATATTTTTTGGGTCTTCAAGGATTACCACTTTGTGATGGATTTTTCATTTCTTAGTCTAAATATGTGATGGATATGTTGACATGTTTTAATATGGATGATTGCAAGCCTTTTGCTACTCCTTTTCAGTCTAGAGTCAAGCTTACCAAAACCTGTTAAACATCCGCATTTGATGCTACACTCTATTGACAACTAGTCAGTAGTATTATTTATCTTACTCGTATTCAACCTGACATTTACTTTGTTGTTAGTGTGGTTTCTCAGTTTATGTAGGATCCTAAATAAAGCCACCAGAAAACATTCAAATGAATTGTTCGTTATCTCAAAGGTACCACTCATTTTGGTATCAAGTATTGTCGAAGTTCAAATCCATTGATCAACTTCACTGAATTTGACTGGGTTGGTGGCAATGATGATCAGAAGTCCACTTCTGAATATGTGTCTCACTATATAACTAGATTGTTGGTGTGGTTGTGCAAGAAACAAAAGGTAGTGTCTTTGTCAACTACAAAAGAAGAATATTGTGGCGTCATCCAAGCAGGTACTAAAGCAATATGGATTCACCAACTTTTGGAAGAACTTGGCCTTCATGTTCACACCTCGACTACAATATACTATGATAACCAGAGTGCTATATAGGTTGCTAACAATCTTGTTTCCCAGAGTAAGATGAAGCATGTTGAGCTCCATGCTCACTATTTGAGACAACTAGTTCATGAGAGCATTGTCTCTCTTAAATATTGTAGCATAGATGATCAGTTTGTTGATATCTTCACCAAACCTTTTGCTGAAGCTAGATTTATCAAGATCCACACGATGATTGGGCTTCAGGAAGCTGCAATTATGGGGAGGTGTCATAATGACATAATTTCACCTCATGAGTCTTCATAACTATGTGTTGATGGAGGGGTGTTGGAACATCAATCATTGATGGTTCATCACACATCTCCTGGGTTCATTTGGTCAAGAGGTCGACCGACATTTGGATACAGTCGGTCGGGAGATCGACCAACACACTACATTAGTCGGTCAAGTAGTCAATATGCTTGTCGGTAGGACAATCGACCATCAGTCGAAGTTATTTGGGTGGTGGATCAACCATCCCATCAATAAACTACGAGTTGGATGCATAGGCAATCGGGTCGAGCATCCCTGTCAAGCTGAATCGACAGAGCGGATTTGACATAGTCAACTCTAACAATCGATGGTTCTATGTGGACAAGATCTTCTTAATTCAATGGAAGTTGGTTAGATCTTGAAACTATAAATAGAAGACCCCTTGGGTCATTTTAATCATGGTGATCTGACGATCGAGATCTAATATGCATTGTGGTGTTTTGATCACAATGTACCTTGCTTAAGTGTTGTAAAGTGTCTTTAGACACCACCCTTTATCTTCAAATTCTTTGTTCCTCTTCGATTATCTACAATATTGTCTTTTCTATTTCATGTCATGTCCCACCCTATTCCCCAACATATTCAACCAACAACTCATCACAATAAATATGAATATGCTACTACACATGCGATAAGGTTATACTCTATTTTTCACTAATTAGTTATGATTAAAATATAATATTAGAAGCATGCCACTTTCTTTATGAAAAATAAATTGAGAAAATAAGAGAAAAGCTACAATCATGAAAGATTAGACCATTAACACATTGAACCTATGATGTACCCTAGAGAAACTTGTTTTGGGAAAATTCCAATAAGAAAGGACTATGTCTTTCACTTTTACTCTGAGAGTTGTAGGGAAACATTGTGGCCTAAATGGACTAAAACTCCTCTACTATGCTTAGTTATGGAATAATGGATCAATAAAATATTGGTGGAACCCATTTCTTCCCATGTAGCTTAGTTATTAAGATGTCCCGATAGTTGTTAGCATTAGGGTTATGATTTTTGTATTCCCCAAATACTAATTAGGGTTAGGTTTTTGGACCCTCTACAAATTTCTTGAATATCCACATGTGCATATAATGGGAGATGATGTGACAACGACTTGGTATTATGGTGGTCCAAGCATAAGACAACTTGTCAGAGGCATAAATACCTCATATAAACTTTCATTAAGATGCTCTTTGGACTGTTGGAAAACTCTCAATAAGTTTAATGAAATTAAAGAGTTGCAAACTAGACCAAAAATGTCCATTTAAGGTATGAAGAAATCTCAAAATTTTTAGGGCCCTAGATCATTAAACCAAAGTTCATCCCTAAAATGGACCCAACAAGTCTTTAGCTTTGTTTTTCAATACAAACAAGTTCCAAAAATGATGAAAAAATCTGTAATGATCCATTTTGGATAAGTGAGGGTAGAAAGAATAGTACATGTCTCCTCTAAACTTTCTAATAGAAAATCTTCTCATATAAACAGATTACATGAAAAGGCAAATTTATTTTGATTAGATCTAATTATAATTCTAGTGAAAATACTCCATGTCTCTTCTAAACTTTCTAATAGAGAATCTTCTCCTATAAAAATATTACATGGAAAGAAAAAATTATTTTAGTGGCTTTTAGTGGATTGGTTGGAAAGACCTTCATCTAAAGAAACATATTTTACCTCCAAAAATATTCTCATAGCTAAAACATTTTACCTTAAAAATATACTCATAACTATTTTGTATGTTGGTTTCCACTTTTACACCACATTTATTATATTTGTCAAAATATGCTCATAGCTATTTTGAATGTTGATTTTCACCTTTACATCATATTTATTATATTTTATTTGTTACCTTAACAACTTTTCTTCATCTCTTAAGATAGAAAAAAACAAACAAATTAGGAAATCAAAATCTATGAAATCCTCTGGTTTTATAGTTTTTCATTAGAGATAATAAATAAGTTCATTGCAGCAAGACTACTTAAGGTAGCCACTAGGTATTCTTTACCATTGCATTTAACATTAGTATTTTTTAGAAGCAAAAAAATTATGTA
>JASDQU010242880.1:20475-32938 GCA_032191745.1 Picea mariana
TAGTATGAAGGATCTTATGAGAACACTTCCCAATTTCTACGTGAGTGTCATCAACAATTTGACAATTGTACAACCTATGAATAATAGTAAACTCCCAAAGGAGGTAAGGAATCAACCAAGGAAAAGTGAAATCTACTCATAATTCTAGAAAATTAAGTTAAGCAAGAGAAATTTGACTCAACAAATAATAATCAAGTCACCCAAATAAAATGAAATCGACCAACAAGAAGTTGAGTCACCAAGGTGAAAAGAAATCGACTCAGCTAGTAGAAATATGGCCTAGGGGGTTTTTACAACCTAGAGAATAGCATATAACCTCTAAGAGGTGGACTACACTCAACCAGTGATGGTTCATAGCTCAGGGAGAGTGAAGTGGTGACTTGCAAGTGAGAGAAAAAATATAACAATCATGAAAGACTGATTTAGCAACTTCCTCAACATTCACAATAGATAATTTCTATAGCAATAGATCTTAGAGATTGAAGGGAATTGGATGGTGGACATTTCAAAGCTATTGGCATCCATATCATATACATTTTTTCAATTTTGAGCTATCAAATGAAATTTAAAACTCATCATGCTAACCCATTAATAGTTCTAAGAGAAACCCATTAAACATAAGTAAGAGCATCAATAGTATACACATAGAATGTGCAGGACAATGAAATAAAATGCAATCAATTAACATAAACCAATAAATTTACCCTAAAAACCCTAATGGGAAAACCAACTTCAAATAGGACTTAGTGTTTCATTCTAGCAATATTTAGTTACAATGCTTCCATGGATCTGTATGCCTCTTCCTTTCTTAGCCGAAAAAAAATCCCTTTGAGAGTGAAATTCATGAAATAAATTGGGAAATATGGGGTAAGGGGAAGGCCAATAGGAATGACCCTTAACTCCCCATTCCTCATCCTTTATCTCCTCTCCTAGTCAATTTTTTATTTGTATTTAATTCTTTTTTCTCTCACATTTGTCTCATTCAACTTTTACATTGCATTGATTTACATAGATTTCTAACCTTCATAAATTGTTGAATTTCTTTTATAGGTAGTGAGTCTTTCTATAGTATACTTGGGAGAGTAATATGGGGTGCCTATGGAGGCACGCGATGGGAATAATAATAGATATGTGGTTATGAATTATTATGTATGGAGACCATTTCTAGTAAATAATTCCCATGTAATAGTGTGAACACAATGAATGTAAGGAGGCTTACTAGAAGGTTCCACCTACTATAATGTTCCTAGCAAGTGTATAATAATATAAATAAGTAGAAACAATGTAATGGATGTATGATGAAGAATATTGTAATTGTAACAAGCATAATTGCTTGGGAGTGTTTTCCTTCCTTAAGAAATAATGTATGGTGTTACCCTACCTCAAGGGTTTACTCTACAAATATTACGTTAATCATTGGAATTTTCTAAGATAATGACACTTTCTGATCCAGGTGGATATTGGTGGCCACCCACCTATTCCAATTGGCTCCTTTTGACAGTTTTAGTTCAACATGTTCTTATGTAATTCTTTGTAATTGTTGGTTTTACACTTTCGGGGATATCTGAAGCCCTGCATAGCTTCCAAGTGGAGATTGGTGGCCCCCCACCTAATCTAACTGGATTATGTTGGAATTTTTCATGTTAGTACATCATTCTGTACTTCCAGGGCCATTTTGGGGCCCTAAACAATGTTTCTTTTTTTCTTGCCATAGTCAAACTGTGGATGGAGTCAGATTTTGACGGCATAATGTCTAGTTCTCAAAAAGACGTTTCCAATGGGCTATCACGCACCTAAAATGGAGGTTGTATCCAAAAGTTACAACCCCAAGAAGTTGAGGTACCAACTTACCCATCGGGGCCCACATAAATTTTGGCGTTTCATCTCCTAGAGTTAGGCTTTTGGATGTCTAGGGTTTTGGAATTCATGAGTAATGTTAAAAAGGTCTTTGGAGCCTCATTGTAATCATTATTCTCAGACGGATGTGCATAGTAGCCACATATTTTCTAAGAGATAGCTACCACCATTCGAGCAAGTTGTTTTCAGTTCCACAGTTTTACAGTTTCAACCTATTTTATTTATTCAATAGAAGTTATTGTTCAATGGATATCTGTTATTGTTCTCTGTATCTTTGTGTTATTGTATTCAATCTGTTATTCATTTCACTCTTCTCATAAATCTAGATCAGTGGTATCACAACGGTCTTCTCTTCATTCATTTTTCTTCATGCATGTCCCCGACAATATCTAGGTACAAGAAGTTGGGACTTGAACCAATCGATCCTTTGCAATATCAATCTTGTCGATCCCGACAAAAACCCATGGAGGATGAAAATAAATATGATGGATCAAGAGATCCTTTTAAAATGTTGCTCGAGGAATCCCTTGTGCAACAAAGGAACAAAATGATGGACAAATTTGCACAGATCCTTCGACGGTTGCCCACAGAAGACACATCTTCATCAAGCGGCCATGCAACCCCATTCAAGGTAAGAGTAAATTTTGATATTCCATTATTTGAAGGTTTGATAGATGTAGATGTTGTAGCTAAATGGTTGAATCTGCTCGAAGGGTATTTTTCGATCCACAATTTTTCCGATAGGGAAAATATTACTTTTGCACTCCTCAAGTTCGTCCCCTGTGTTAAGTACTGGTGGGATACTTTCTCTGAGAAAAGGTCCATAGAGGAATCTGCAATATTTGTGGTCACCCCCACATGGTATTCTTTCAGGGATTCCATTGAAGAACAGTACTACCATGTTGGAAGCTACAAGGACCAATACAAAAGATGGACCACCCTGCGTCAGGAAAGGGACTAGACAATACCATATTTCACCAATATTTTCCATAGCATACACACCAAATTGGGTATCAAAGAATATGAAAAACATTTGGTGCTCAAATACCAAGGTTTTTTGCATATATAGATTCAAACATAAATGGAGTTTATGGACATTGCATCATTGGGTACGACTTGCAGATATGTTGTCAATATCGAGCATAAGTTTAAGAATAAGAGGCGAGAGTTTGGATCTGCAAACTCCTCACAGTCAAAGTAGGGAAAAGGCAGCCCCAACCCATAAAACAAGGGACAGAGAAAATATGGCCACTCTCAGGACAACCAGTCCAAGCTGCAACACAAGAAGTGTAATGAGAAGTCTAAGAAGGACACAGGAAGTGGTGTGAATACCATAAAATCCTTGGCATAACACCAAAGAATGTCGCTCCATGTAGTCATGGGTGGCCAAGCTGAAAGCTTTCGAGTCAGAAGCAGATTTTGACTCTCAATCAAATCCAAAAGGAGGGAAGAGGATTATCTATGTCGAACCCAGTGCCACTGTCGCTACCACCAAAGTCCAACCAAGTGAACCAAAAGAACCAGAGGAAGGAGAATGCCTCTTTCACTCACATATGTGGGTAAAGGGGGCTCTGATTTATTTCATTGTTGATAGCGACAGTCAGAAGAACCTGATCTCAACAGAGGTCATCAATCGGTTGGAACTGCCTAGGAAATCGCATCCACAGCCCTACACGATCGGCTAGCTTTGCTAAGGAATATATCTTCGAATAGTGTCGTCTTCCCTACGACATCAAGACCTTCAAAGATGAGGCATTGTGTGATATTTCTCCCCTTAAAGTTTGTGATGTTATTTTAGGAAAACCATACTTGTGGAAACGACATGTTGTGTATGAGTCTAGACCCCACAGTGTGATTATTACTTTGGGTAGACAATTGTACATGATACTAGAGATAGCGTCGCCTACTGCTATTTCTTTAATCTTTGCTAAGAAATGCATTAAGGTCATTTCACAGACTAGGAAGTTCGTCTTCTTTGTGATCCATGCTCACAGTAAGCATAAGGTCATTGCCACATCTGTGACCTCTACACAAACCCTCTCTTTGAAGCAGAAGAAAGTGGATGGAGTTGTGGAAGACTAAAAATACATCTTCTCCTCACCCACTAGGGTACCGACGCACTGCCAATTCAAGCATCCAATTGATATAACTCTCATTTCACCTCTGCCTAATGGACCATTTTATCATTTCTCACTAATGGAAAATGACGAAATCAAGCGTCAAATCCAAGAGTTGCTTCAAAAGGGTCACATTAGACCCATCTCCTCCCCTTGAAGAAGCTCGATTGTACTGATGCAGAAGAAACACGAGACCTGGAGGCTCTAAATTGATTACAGAGCATTAAACAAAATCACAGTCACGAACCGATACCCAATTCTCGAAATTGATGACCTTCTTGACCAACTCAATGGGTACAAGTTCTTCAACAAGATTGATCCAAAGTATGACTACCACCAGGTTCCCATCGAACTGAGTTATGTATGGAAGACAACTTTCAAATCTAAAGAAGTTCTCTTAGAATGGTTGGTAATGCCCTTTGGCCTAATAAATGCACCACCAAATTTCATGAGGTTGATGGATGATGTATTGAGACCCTTCACCAACTCTTTTGTGGTGGTATATCTGGATGAAATCCTCATCTTCAACAGAACTTGGGAGGAGCACATGCAACATATTCAACAGGTTTTGAGCACTCAACGACAACACAAGCTATATGCCAACTTGGAAAAATTCTCCTTTGGCATGAACAAGGTCCAATACTTTGGATACATTGTTGATGAACATTGGGTACATGTGGATCTAGCTAAGATCCAAGTCATTTGTGACTGGTCAAACCTAACCACACTAACCGAGCTTGGGAACTTCTTTGGACTTGCCAACTTCTACCGACGGTTCGTGTTGGGATTCTCCCATATTGCATGGACCCTCAACCAAGTGACCAACGACGGTGGCAAGGAAAATTTCATGTGGGGGAAGGCATAACAATGGGAATTTGATGATTTGAAGCATCGTTTGTGCTCATCTCCAGTATTTTCCTTACTCGATCTACAACAACCATTCGAGATTGAGACTAATGCATCTGACTATGTTGTAGTCATAGTTCTCACTTGAAACGAGCATCTAGTAGCATACCATAGTGAGACACTCTCAGATACTGTCTAGAAATACCCCATCTATGAAAAGGAAATGCATTCCATTGTACAAGCCTGTCATCAATGGAAACATTACATTTTGGGAAAGGAGAGAATCATCCACACTGATCCATAGATATGGATGGAGCTATGGATGGGATAGGATATTGTTATCAGACAAATCGGTAGGTATGGACACTAACAGATATCCCTAGATCCACCTGGATCTAGAACAAAACAGGACAGGACATGACTCTTCCTTTAAGTTGTAGTCATTGAATCTACTAATAAGAAGAAATAAGTGACATACCTTTATATCGCTTCCTTAGGTCTCTGTTGTTCCCGCTTCGCTCTGGTCCTCTTGTGAAGTCAGGTCCAAGACAACACAAACCAACCAAAGTGAAGATAGCAAAGTATATTCAATTTCAACCTATGCATATGATCAAGGAGTTATGCTATAAAATAAGAGTGATTTTATGGGAAAGGGACATGCCGCTGTATTATATTAATTGAAAGTAGAAGATACAACCTGATCGCCTTGATGTTGCAAGCTTCCTTTCAGTGAATCTTGGTTCCAACACACACACTTTCTCTGTACTTGCATGAAGAAGATCCAATACCTCTTAATAGACCAAATAGAGTCTTCAAGCTTCTGTCCAAGCAGGGTTCTTCACACAATTCTTTCACCAATTCTTCATTAAATCTTGCTTCGCCTTTTCCATGAGAAACCTTTCAATATATAGGAGAAGGAGAGATGGTTAAATGGATGAGAATGATCCCACCAAATCTGAGAAGTCAGTAGAATGACAACCATGCGAATTCCAACTCATTTTCTAGAAGATTCCCTTCTAGACCCTTCGGGACCTCTTCTCATTTCCAAGCTTAAAAACAGGTTCGCACCTTATCTATGGAGCATCCTACGAATAGTTCGCACCCTAAGTGTGGGTGGCCTGCGAGAATGAGGTATTTTCACACCCTATACCATAGGTAGCCTGCGAACTCATCTTAAAAATATGTTTTTGGAAGAAGACAGGAGCCACTTTTCTCAGGCAAAAAGTCCTTGTTGGGAGCCTGAATACATCACTGTTGAGACATCACCAGAGTGACCAAAATCATGTGTAACAGAATGGCCCCCAAATTATGAGGCCAGAATCTGTGACAACCAAAATACTTTGTAAACTACATGTGTGTGTGTGTCAGAAACCAGGAGTGCACCTAATCGGAAACCTGCAAACAACCAAGCATCTGTAGAATATAATACCTATTCTGAGGTAGGCATTCCCATGCTCAGATCACAAATGAATGGAATCGTAGGTCATGGCCACCAATCATACACCGTGGATCCATGCCATCAAAACACTACATAGCCACCAGGAATACACTGTGGATCTATGTGAGAAGACTTGAATTAAGACAATATAGCCACGTTACATACAAAGTGGATCTATGCACCGACACAAATCATACATACTCCATAGCAGCCTGGATAAAAAAGATGAGACCCAAGGTCTTCAATCCCGTCACCTGAAAGTACGAATCTAGCCATGCGATTACATGTGTTGAAGTCGAACATGGTAGAAACCACTTGATTACCAGTCATTGATGAAAATCGTTAACAAGTGCAAGGGAAATCACCATTGATGTCAATGACTCCCAAGGTACCAAAGTACAATCTGAGCGAATGCGAATACATGAGCTGAAGTCGATCATTCGGTAGAATCTCTCGATCAGGGATCAATGATGAGAACCCTTATCGAAAGCGAAGAGACCTTCCATTAAGGCATGCAGGTTCCAAGGTACTGAATAATTTCTAAGTCTTGTTTCTAGATAATGAGTTGGAGTCGACAGAATAAGACGCATCACAGGAGGGCCTTGATGTATCCCCCATCAATGAAACAAAATAAGTAACAGATTTTGAGGGTGAAACAGAGTATGAATACAGGTTGAAACGGACACATGGAAGGCCGACATAGTAAGAATGCACAACTGTAGATGGCTGACTCAATAGAGGGCTCGTGTGAACTTCTCTTGAACATATGAACGAAACGACCAAGGACTTGGCAGCACTGACTCAAAGACGACCTAAGATATGACCTTTTAGCAAGTCAAACGAGAGACAAATGGATTTCCTAACCCAAATTCAAATGAAGAATAAGGGGTGTCATGTTCAAGAGAGACGCTTACTGCCATTAATATGAATACGAAAACACATCCCTTTCCCAAAATTTCCCCCACCATTTCTGGCGAGTACCTTTTTATTTTACGCAAGCTTGAGCAGGATAACATATGCTTGTTGATATAAGCTCATCCTTCGGATGAGTCCCTCGGAGTATATTTAACAAACCCTAGGAAGGAGTGGTTCGGTCCCATTACGGGTCTGTCGATGTTTGTTTAACGAGTCCAAGGATAGAAAACTCAGGGGTTTTTCATGTTTTGAGAGTCTGAAAAACACTTAAAGAGAACTCTCTCAGTTCATTTTTTGTAAATTAGTTCGACCGGACCGAAAAAGTGATAAAATATCATCCATCGAACGTTTTGTTCAAATACTTTTACTAGTGTGAATAGAACAAGGTCGCTCAGCCATATTTTTGTTTTTATGGAGCGTGAAAAGAGCTTAAAGGATACTCCTTTGCATTCGTCGTTTTCGTGTTACCATGACGAGTACGAAAAGACAAGAAAAGTATACTCGGTTACGTTCTCATGTATTTTCGAGCGCGATAATGAACGAAGACTGAGCTCGAGGTTTTTATAAAAACCATAAAAAGCAGTCGTACATGCGACAAAAAGAAAAAACAACCGTACTCCTTTGTTTGGACTTCAAAGTTGTTATATCTGCAAAAAACCACACTCATAGGACTATTAGGGCATTAGGTTTTATAGACAAAATAATATAAAAAATCAATAAAAAATAGTAAAAAGTGAATAAATAGGAGTAAAAAGGGCTTTTTACCATTTCATTGTGATTTTGCCAAAAAATTTGCCCAACACACCTCATTTTTCCCCAAATTTCTTTCCTCGATTGCGGGAGGCACAAGCGATCATTTGGCGAACCGTTTCAGCCAACGAGATACGCTCTTGATCCTTTAAATTTTCAATGGTTTAATTTTAGTTTTTATTGGAAATTTTTAGGGTTTTAGGTCCATTTTAATTCCACACCATGCGCTCAATCATTCTCGCAGGTGGCCCTCAGGGCACCTGGGAGAATCTCGCACTGTGCTAAAGGGGCACCTGCGGGGGCCGAAAAATGGATTTTAAAGTTGACTTTTGCCAAATAAAAATTATGCCAAAGTTTGAAACAAGTTACTGACCCTTCTCTCATGGCTCTTGTGTAGGTGTTTGACCATCACAATGCTGGAGTGGAGAGAAAGAGAACATGAGGAGGAGGATGCCATTGTCGGGAATGACTCGGGTACCGTCGCTGCCCTCTGGGACTGTGGGCTCTTGAAATTCTTCAGGATTCCAGGCATGAGGGCCCAACTCAGATTGTTGGAATACCTGGTTCATATGTGGGACATGGACCAACAATTGTTTCACGTGGGAGTCCACATGCTGACCTTACATATCGAGGATATCTATTTTCTAACAGGGTTATCACGGCGTGGATACCACGCTAGTTTGACTGGTGCCCGATGCGGTGGACTCCCTATGAGTGAATATTGTTGCCAGTATTGTGTTCCTAAGGCATAAAGAAGCAAGGGCAAGGTCACTATTTGGGGGGTGCAAGAATTGACCCTGCGAACCATCTTGTTCGCTATAGCACGCATGGCCAGGAGCGCGGCTCCACACATCGCTCTCCAGATCTACTTTCAATATGCCATAGAGTGCATAGAGCCTTGGGTCTTCAACTAGTTGGATGAAGTTCTCCGCAGTATGAAGAGGCAATTGATGAAGTGCAGAAGGGGTAACTTGAAGCAGTTTGGATATGGATCACTTTTGGTGTCCTTCTTCCTCGAGAGGGTCCCATTGCTATGATTACAGTTTGATTGGGGTTTACCGGCCCCATAGGATCCGAGGATGCTGAGGTGGTGCAACCTCATGGCCTGACACATAGATGGGCCTATAATCAAGTACAATGGTTCATTTTTTGACCGGTTAAGACCCCAGATGCTGATGATTGACGACTATGCATATGCCGATTTATATTTCTGAGGGGATCCGGATTTGGCCCTGCCCAAGGATGCTCAGTGGGGTGATCTAGGTAAGAAGTACACATTTTGTTCTTTTTAAATGTTTTTGCAAGTTTTATCATATGAAATGTTTTTATGTTTGTCCAAGAACTAATCAAGAATCTCTTTTTGATAACATAGATGTGGGGCCATATCGACCTCCAGGAATGTCTCCTATTCAACAGCGAGGAGAGGAGGCTCAAGTGGCAGTGGAGCAGAACTTGGAAGGGTTGACTACTGACATCCCGGATATGGCTATTGGGGAGATCCATAGACATTACCAGTGCCATATTGTGGGCATGTTCGAGTCCATCAGATGACTGCTTCATAGGGTAGCCCGAGCAGTTGTGTGTTATCGTGAGCGTCATCCATGACGCTATTTTGCAAAAGCCATGGGCTTCATATTTTTGAGATTTTGGTCCTTGAACAGAAACTTTTTGTAAAAACTTTTGATCATTATATACATATATACGGCTTCTACCGGCTTATCTTGTATTGTGTTATACATGTAATGCGTGATTGGTTTATAAATGTCCCAAATGTCTATCTAACACATAGTTATCTAAAGCATCAATCAATGTATTTAGACATCTAGGAATGTGCTGATACTCAATATAATCAAAATAACGTTCCAAGAGGCGAATTCATAAATATACCTATAATAAAGTAGGACTTCGAATAGCATAGACATTACTTAGCTATAGTACTACTAGTTGTGAATTGAGTCGTATAACCAGGTGGTGGATGCCAAGCGAAATAGCATCAATCAACAATTCGATGATGGTGCTCTATTCTGCAATATTATTGGTCACACGACCAAGGCACACACCTCGCAGAATGAAAAGTTTGTTTGTAGGTGCATAAATTGCCCATGCAGCAGAAGCAAGGTTCTGAGTACTATGGCTAGCACCATCGTCGAAGCCAATGTGGGGTAGTGAAGACTCCGACATATGGAAACCAAGCATGACGTAACATAAGCAGTCGAGGGAAGAGACCAAAAAATGAAAAAGCATACTACAGTCACACACAAGAAGTCTGATACAATAAAATACAAGCACTCATGCACATGCGATCTTAGGCATAGTACTTCTTTAAGTACAACCCATTTCTGGGTTCACTCAAAGGGATACCGTCATAGTCCACTAACTCATAAGATCCTTTCTCCAAAACTCGTCTAATGATATAAGGACCTCGCCACATAGATTCAAATTTTTTTGCTCCTAGCATATATCGATCTTGTTCGTGAAGGAGAACCAGATCACCTTCAGAGAGAACACAAGGCTTGACATGTTTGTCATATTGGGCTTTGACGCGTTTCTTCTGGGATTCTATGACTAGGGTGGCGTCGTGACGAGTTTCTTCTAATCGCATGAGATACACCAGATGTTCTTCTTCGGTAGAAGTGTTTGGGAGAAGTTCGACGACTAGTTTTAGGGAGGGTATCTCACATTCAATCAGCAGGATGGCTTCTAGACCATGGACTAATTGGAATGGTGTAAACCCGACAGTAGACTTAATGGATGTCTAGTAAGCCCACAATGTTGAAAACAACATCATGTGCCAACTCATTTTGTGAATCCCTGTCATTTGTCGAAGCATGGTAATGAGGACCTTGTTTATTGCTTCGACTTGGTCGTTGGCTTGTGGATAATAGGGTGTTGAGTTTTCATGGAGAAGACCCAACTTTTCAGTGAGTTGGGACATCATGAAGTTTCTAAAGTGGCTACCGTGATCAGTAACGATAGCCTGAGGAACACCAAAATGAGCAATGATGTGATTGAATATGAATAATGCTGCAGTATTTCCAGAGTTGTCGAATGTTGGCATAGCCTCAGCCCATTTCGTAAAATAATCTACGGCTACAATAATTTATCCATGCCCCCCGACCGAGTGAGGGTGACATGTCATGAAATCGATACCCCATTTCGTAAAAGGACCAACGGACACCACAGGGTGTATAGGAGAAAGGTGTGATCGTATTTTATTGTTGTAGGTTTGGCAAGCGTGGAATTTTTGGATGACGATTATACAGTTGTTGAATAAAGAAGGCCAAAAATAACCCACTCGTACGATATTATGGGCAGTAGCATACCCAGACATGTGGCCACCACAAGCTCCAGAATGGAATTCATTGAGGGCTTTCTCAACTTCGTCAAACGTGAGGCAGCGTCGAAAAATGGAGTCAATCCCACGACGGTAAAGAGTATCACCAAGGATAATATACTGACGGGCTTGGTAGCGTATTCTACGGTGGTCAGTGCTAGACAAATCAGGCCGGAAATTCTAGGTCTGGAGATATATTATGATATCTCTGTACCAAAGGTCATCAGAACTAATCAGGAAAAGGGATTCATCAGGTAATGAATCAGCTGCTACATTTTTCGTCTCAGAGCAGGGAAGGTCGCATATCAACTCAGCAAACACCAAGGATTTCTTGGACTTAGCGCGTTCAAATTCTAATTCAAACTCCTGGAGTATTATGATCCATTTGGAGTATTTTTCCCCTAGCAATTGGCGTGTAATAATGTGCTGCATAGGGTTGCAGTTAGAAATTACCGTAGTCTTGCGAGAGAGGATATAGTGCCGGAAACGTTGAACAGCTTGGATGGCTACCAAGGCCAGTTTTTCAACATGTAAATACTTGGTTTCAGTAGTCGTGAGACTCTGACTCAAGTAATAAATGACATGTTCATCATGAGAATCATCCTCCTGGACAAGAACCATAGCGATGGTATAGTCCGAGGCTGCGAGGTAAAGGAAATAATCTCAACTGTAATCAGGTGGGGAGAGTAGTGGGGTACATGTCAAAGACAGTTTCAAGGCTTCAAAAGATTTTTTGGCAGTGGTATCCCATATGAACTTAGAACCTTTCTTGAGCAGTCACGTAAATCCAAGGGTTAGCTCAACATAGTTTGGGATGAAACGATGAAGAAATTTTGCCTTCCCTTGCAAACATTGTAACTGGCAAAGCGAGGAAGGAGGAGGGAGATTGAGAATCGCCTCGGCCTTCAAAGGATCTACCCTGATCCCTTGATGTGAAACAATAAAGCCTAGAAGTCGGTTGGATTCTACGTAGAAAACACATTTGTGGGGATTCAAGCGTATATGGTAAAACTGACATCGAAGGAAAATGGCGCGGAGGTGTATTGGATGATCTACACAGCGCATGGAATGAGTGGGTAAGTCATCAAGATATGGCTGCACAATGTGCTTGATATCATGGAAGGCGTAAGACATGGCACGCTAAAAATTTGCGCCGACATTCTTTAAACTGAAAGGAAGTTTCCGATAGGCAAAAGTGCCCCAAGG
>JASDQU010242880.1:45794-55970 GCA_032191745.1 Picea mariana
TTGAGTTCGAAATTAGAAAGTTCTCTAGACCAGATTCCCTTCTATGTTCTAGATTCCTTTTGTATTCAAGTTTCCCCTTTTTGTCTAAATTTGAAATTAGCAAGTTTTGCACATAATCACAATTAATCTTTTTAAATAATTTAATCCTCCATTAATGTTTAAATTAAATTTTTACCCCCACTTTTCTTCATCCTTCCTTTATTAATTGCTTAATTAATTTTCCGTTCTCATGTCCTATTTAGACCTAGGATTAAATTTAGCTAGGCTTAGTGAAATTGCTTTTAAGGGAATTTTATAATTTTTAAACTTTACTCATGCAAAAGTTATCTTAAGTCTAACCAGATCAAAACGAAATGTGGTTTTCTATGCACCTAGGTTAATTGACTCACCAGTGTTAACAACCGCGACATGCCCTTCAAGATGTACTACGTTCTCCAAGGGTGCCACTCACCTTCACTCATGTTTCATTTATGCGACATGCCCTTCAAGAAGCACTACGTGCTCCAAGGGTTCCACTCGCCTTTTGACTGATTTTGGTAGACGTCAAGCCCTTGGAGCCAATACTTTGTTAGGTAACCTTGTGGGAGACTAAGGGCCTCTAAGGAATAAGAAACCTGCCTTATTGCATGCCCCTTAGAATCATCATGAGCGACTATCATAGTCTGCCCTCACGGCATCGTGGATCTCTCGAACTAGGTAATCGTTAACCTACAACTCGAGCCACGATAGGAGTGCTAGTAGTTTGTGGCAGGGCTGCTGCCACACCTCTCCCTCAATATCTCTGGTTGTCGTGCATGACCTCTTTACTCCAAATGTGAGTTTGATTAGCAAGTTATTGTCATCCTGCATCCATCAATAAACATGTCAACAATCCATAAACAACATCATAATATCAGTCATATGTCACATATGCAATAGCAGAAATACACAAACCATAAACAGTCCATCGATGCCATTGGCATCTTCAATCTGTCAAGAGTCCTGCACACTCAGGAGAAACCAGTCAATAACACCTGTCTATACATAATAACATAGCATAACATCATAAATCACAATCTCATCATCAGAATCCACAAGAAAAGCAGTCACTCATATAATAACCCGGATCACTTGCATGCAAGTGTCCTTAAGGAATAAGTCACACCAGAAGTGTGTGCAAGAGCAGGATGTTACAAATAAGAATCAAGATCAAGGTGGTAAGGAAGCAGTTGGACATCATGAACTCATATTTCACTAGGATGGATGGATTCTCATGCTTGGTTCTAGTTGGCTACACTACTTAGTCGATCATATTATATGGTTTATTCCGTGTTTTGAGGATGAAACATGCGAAGGGGGGATGGAATGTAGCATACATAGGGGGGTAATATGGGGTACCTATGGAGGTACGTAATGTGAATAATAATATACATGGTTATGTATGGAGGTCATTTCTAGTAAAAAATGCCCATGTAATAGTGTGAACACATGAATGTAAGAAGACTTACTAGAAGGTTTCACCTACTAGAATGTTCCTAGGAGGTAGAAAATATTATAAATAAGTTGAAGCAATGTAATGGAGGTATGATGAAGAATATTGTAATTGTAACAAACATCATTTCTTGAGAGTGCTTTCCTTCCTTAAGAAATAATATATGGTGTTACGTTATCTCAAGGGTTTACTTTACAAATCTTGTGTTGATTCTTGGATTTTCATTGTGTAGATCTAATATTTATTCTTAAATTAATGTTCATATTTTGTTAGGCACATAACACTATCAACCATTTATTGGTTTAGATCCATTTCAAATCAATGGAAAAAAAAGAAAAAAAATAACAACTTTAGTATCCTTTGTATGAATATAAAGCCATCCTATTGGATCAAGAAGTCCGAATAAAACATATAGTAAATGAATTAGAGTAAAAACATATATATGTTCTCATACAGATAATTATTTATTTTATATGTCCATAGTTGCACTTAGAAAAAGAATATCATCTTAGTAAACCCTAACAACATGTATAACTTCATTAACATAGACTTAGTAAAGAAATTGCATGTTTCATTCAAGGAAACACATTTAGAAAATGAAAAGGATATATGAATTTGAAATTAACACTATCAATAAATATGTATTGCATTCTAAACTATATGATATCTTTATTGATAATTTAGATATTGTTTTTAGATATCTACAATTAAAAGACTTTGTAAACTATTAATGTACAAAGTAAGTTCATGAATCTTTGGTACATGATGAAGGAAGTAAGCTATTACTCAACTTGAACCAATCAAGGTCAGGATGGATGTATTTGTGTGTTTAAGTGAGCACAAATCTCCTATAAGTTTAAGAGTCTAAATCTCCTATCAGTTTAAGAGTCTAAATAGGGGCATAAAGAGTAGATGGTGGAAAGTTAAAAAATATCAAACCCATGACTTAATCAAAATCTAAAAGAGCATAAGGAAAAGAAGATTGAGTATTAAAAATATCAAACCCATGATTTAATCAAAATCTAAAAGAGCATAAGGAAAATCTCAGATCTTCCAAAGCGTTTAGAGAAGCAAACTGGAGAAAAGAAAAAATTCTAGTGAGCCAGATGGACACCCGAACAGATTTGATCACTCTTGGAGTTTAATGGAAACTTATTATTGTTTAAAATTTTATAAGAAAATCGAAACAAAACCATCAATTTTAATAAGAAAATCAAAATAGTCAGTTTGAACTCTCGCCGGAACTAGTCATGGGAAACAAAAGTTTATTATTGTTTAAAATTTAATAAGAAAAATGAAACAAGATGTTGCCCCATAGATTTTAGTAAGAAAATTAAAATAGCCCGTTTGAACTCTCGCCGGAACTTATAAAAGTTTCAGAAATGCCCGTCGCCTGAGAGATTCGAACTCTTGTGGGGAAACCCCATATACTTAGCAGGCACACGCCTTAACCACTTGGCTAAAGCGACGATGTTTTCTAATGGAACAATATAACCAAAATATTCAATAGGATTTTCAACTAACCAATTGTATACTCTAAATAAGATTAGACTCCGCACAAACTGTTATAACAACCTCTTTCAATTGGCCTCGGCCTTGGCTTTTATTAAAACTTAAAAAAATAAATATTGTTTTTACTTTATTAATTTTAATATAAAATAATTCAAGCAATAGTCTAAATCTTTTTAAAATGAAAATCTAGGAAAAAATCTGAAGTTCTCTTTGGCTAAGGTTTCTTATGGGCCCCTAGGGTTTTACAACCAAAGATTTCCTTTGATATGAGCCAGTGATCCTCCCATCTGATCGATTGAATTGGACTCGATGGCTTCTGCTGAGGGGGTGGAAGCCCCCTCTTATCGAAAGGTTGCAGCAAGAGAAGCGAACAGATCTTCAAGTGCACGACCACCTTTTGATCCGTCGCCAGATCTTCGAGACCGACCTTATCAGGATGAGCTAAGCAAGAATAAAGAGATGGATATGGAAGTTGATCCCTCTCATCCAAAAGTGGCTCGACCATGGATACCAAGTAAATGCATCCCACAAGCTCCTACAACCCCAAGTATGTGATTAGTCTAGTTAGAGTTGGTATGAAAACCCAATATAGGCAGGATCATGCCCTCATTGGTAAATTTTTAGGCTTATGGCCTTTTGAAAGGGACCTAACTAAATGGATCAACCAGTGGTGGAAGCCCCAAGGTCACCATGAACTGCAATTGGGATCCAAGGGATTCTTCACGAATATCTTCCACAATCTGGAAGATAAGAACAAAATCTTTGAAAATGGGTCGTACTTCTACAACTCTCTTGGATTATATCTTAGATTTTGGATGGAAAGATTCAGCCCATAAAAAGAGGACTTTACATGTGCTTTGGTGTGGATTAGGCTCCACTCGCTCCCCCAAGAATTCTGGCTAGGTGAATTTCTAGAAGGCATAGGAAACACTCTGGGTATTTTTGTCAAATCGGTTAAGGCTACAAAATAGAGTCACTATACCTCTTATGCGTGCATATGTGTTTACATGGATGTCTCAAAACCATTGCTCGGATCCATCAAACTTGAGTACCAAGATGAAGAATGGGAACAAACAATTGACTATGAACATATCCCTTTTCGTTGTCGCAGGTGCCATGAACACGGTCATCTTTTTAGAGATTTCCCTTTAAATGCACCTAGCAACCCCAACCCTCCATCACAAGAAAAACTCAAAGATGGCTTCACATAGGTGTAGGGACGCAGACATCAAACCCAGAAAAATCTCCAGCCTTCTCATCCTAGGGAACCCTCTACCAACAACTCCTTTGAGATCCTCAACATCATCTCGGATGAAATCCCCCCCAGTAGCTCCCTTCCCATTTCCAATAAATCCAGTACCAAATCCAAAGAGAAATCTTTTCCAGAGCCTATCCTCGAACAGATCTCACCCACACCCACTCTTTTCCCTTCCATTAAGAACCCTTCCCTTGAAGATGGGGCATAAATGGAAGTAAAATGGGACGATCAAGAGCTTGCAGAAATTGACCTCGTTAGGCTAGAGGAAGCATATAGCAAGAAAGAACTACAACCAGTCCCATCAGAACATCTCAAAAAGTAAATAAGGTCTTCCTCAACTCTACAAGTAGAGTAACTTCAAGATCCAAAATTGGACTAGGAATTATGCCAGAGGGGCAAAGAGATCCACACAGGAAAATAAAAGAACCAGGCAAAAGAGGAAGGAAATACACTCAACAATTGATATAGGATATAGGAAGCTATAGGTTATCTCAGGTCAAATTCAAAAGCTAATTGATAGTTTTTTTCTGACCCCAAATCCTCTTTCCTCATGAATATCATCTCATGGAATATAAGGGGCCTAAATGGAAGGACGAAGCAACGAATCCTTCGAAATAGCATTATGACAGAGAATTTAACATCTTGTTCCTTCAAGAAACCAAGTGCGTTGGAACAATTGCAAAAAATCTTCTTTCCAGAAGATGGAAGAAAAGAAATTTTATATTCAATGACTCCATTGGATTCGTAGGGGGATTGACTATTCTATGGAACTCGGTTGGGTAGTTCTAGAAGACTTTTATTCCACTAAATGGTCGATCTTGGCCTCCTACAAAACCATTGAATCAAACAAAAATAGATTTCTCACCAATGTGTACGGGCCGCAAAACCTCCAATAAAAAGAGAGCTTTAGACAAAATCTTTATCATCTCGGGGCTATGGCTAGTAACAGAAATTAGATCTTGGGAGGCAATTTTAATCACATCAAATCCTTAGAAGAAAAAAGGGGGGGCATCAGATGCCCGGAAAAATATTGTGAGGATTTTTGTGACACAATAGAAGCCCTCCATCTGATTGAACTCAACTTCAGGGAAGGCACCTTCACTTGGTCAAATAGGCATTCAGGGTCCCACCAAATCACCTGCAAACTAGATCATTTTCTAATCTCATAGCCTCTTATGATGGAAGGACTTCTAATGGAAGCAAGCATCCTTCCAGTCTCTGGCTCTTACCACTGGCCCATTCAATTCTGGTTGGATACAGTTGGGTCTCCACAACACAATCCATTTTGTTTCGTAAAGTTTTGGCTATCCCACCCATACTTCCAAGAAAATGCTCTCACTTGGTGGAAAAATGATGAAATTTCTCATGGATCTCTCACATTCCAATTTCAACAAAAAATGAAAATTTTTAAGCAACACCTCAAAATATGGAACAAAACGGTCTTTGGAAACATTTTCCAAGCCGAAAAGGAGTTGGAGCAGAGAATGTGAGAAATTCAAAAGAAAATTATCACAAGCGGCAGCTCTGAGAAAATGAAAGCAGAATAAATCTCCCTTCGAAAACAGTTGGATGAATGCTATGCATAGGAAAAGAATTTATGGCCCTAGAAATCTCGAGTTTAATGGCTTCGAGAAGAAGAACGGAATACCAAATTCTTTCATCGATATATGCTTCAGATACGTCACACCAACATAATCACCAGGCTGGAAAATGAACAGGGGCAACCCCTCTTAAATCATGATGTCATTGAATAAGAGCTTGTTAATTATTACAAAACCTGTCTCCTCTCATGGAGCCATGCTTAGATCGATCTACAACTATTGAAAAAATAATCAGGCATGTGCCAGTGCTAATCACTGAGGACCAAAATTCAACTCTTCTCCGACCAATTTCTCCTAAGGAAGTGGATCAAGCAATGAGGGAAATGCAGAATGAAAAAGCTCCATGCTCGGATGGTTTTACCATTGAAATTTTTCACCACTGTTGGCCAATGGTTAGATAAGAAGTTTGGAAAATAGTGGAAGACTCAAGACGTTCCTGCGAAGTCCTCCCAGCTGTCAACGCCACCTTCTTAACGTTCATCCCCAAAGAAGAACAAGTCTCACATCCTAAGCAGTTCAGGCCCATTGCCCTGTGCAATGTTATCTACATGCTCATAACAAAGGTAATCATTATCCACCTCAAACCAATATTCCTTTTATTATCTCGAAAGAAAAATTGGGTTATGCTGAGGGTAGACAGATTTTAGACAGTGTAATTCTTGCTCACGAAATAATACATTCCCTCAACTCTTACCATACCCTTGGAATGCTTATCAAGATGGATTTTACAAAGATTTTGATACCATTAGCTGGAATTACGTGAAACATATTCTTGCAACTTTTGGCTTTAACACAGACTGGGTTAACTAGATTATTAAGCTTACCTCAACTACCTTTTTCTCCATTATTGTAAATGGCACCCCCTCCAAAACCTTCTCACCTTCAAGAGGCATCTGACAAGGATACCCCCTCCCTCCTTTCCTTTTTGTCATCATGGATGAGGGGCTTAGCAGATATATTCAAGCTCATATTGCCAATGGCAGTCTCCAAGGCCTTAAATTATCAAGCATGAATCCTCCTATCTCACATAGCCAATTTGTGGATGATACTATGATGATGGGATCTGCTACTGCTAAGGAAGCATCCACTATACATAAAATTCTTGATAAATTTTCTACTGCTTCTGGTATATCCATAAACTCTGGAAAATCCCAAGTCTTCTTCTTTAACACCCCAGAGGCAATCCAAGCTCATCTCTCCAACCTTCTAGGCTTCACTCGGAGTTCCCTTCCGTCCAAATATTTGGGAGTTCCTTTAATTGACAATGCATCTCGCAATAGTTCTTAGGAACCTCTCATTACCTCCCTGAAAAATCGTCTCAGCTCTTGGACTTTCAGATCTCTAATTCTATCAAAGTGCCTCACACTTATGAAGTCGATCCTCCAAGCCATTCCTATATTTCTCTTCTCAACACTAGCTACCCCAAAATCAGTTATAAACTCCATTCACTCCATTCAAAGAAAATTTCTCTGGAAAGGCACTAAGGAAGGACGAAAATGGGCTCTTTTTAAGTGGGATGAACTATGAAAACCCAAACATTCAGGTGGACTAGGTCTGAGGGACCCTGGTCTCCTAAACAATGTCATGGGAGCTAAGATATGGTGGTGATGGCTAACAAATCCGACCGACCTATCGGCCAAACTTTGGAGACACAAATATGCTCCTGCAATTGAGGAAAAAAAATTAATCTAGCTCAACAACCCAAATCTTGGCTCCTCAATATGGAACACAATCTAGGGAAATCACCACCTTGTATAGGAACATGCATTCTGAGAGGTAAGAAATGGACAAACAACTCTTTTCTGGATTGAATCTTGGTAGAAATTACCCCCTCTCCATTCGAAGGAAAGCATGCAAGGCATCCTTCAACACATGCAACATAAAATTCACCTATCGGTCCAACACTTCTAGAACGCACAATCCTCTCATGTTCATTGGAGAGAGTGGAAGACTAGTCCTCTTGACTTGGACTTACCACATAATTTTAACTTAGCATCCTGGTAGGAGGAGGTGGAAACAAGGAAAATATGTACTCACTTTGACCAAGACATTCTCCGATGGGTCTATACTCCACAAGGAGTCTTCTCCATTAAAGATGCATACAAGTTAAAAGCCAAACATCACCTTCTAGAGAAAGAGGAAATTTGGGACATAATTTGGAAAATCAATCATTGGCCCAAGGTTCCTACTTTTCTATGGTTGTTGGTCTAAAATAGACTTCTCACGTGGGAGAATATTTTAAAGCGGGGATTCACAGGTTCTTCCAGGTGCCCACTCTGTTGTAATCAAGAATAATCCATCGAGCATCTTCTCAATCAATGCACCTTCAACTTGCACATATGGGAGCAAGTGGCCTCCACCATGCGCACCACGAATCGAAATGCATCCAACATAAAAGCCACAATTGAGCAATAAGGACAGTAGGCTTTCAAAAATCCACTCCTCAATCGTATCTGGTTGCTCATCCCTTGTTTTATAGTTTGGCAGATTTGGAAAGAAAGAAATAATATGATCTTCAAATCTAATTCTCATTATGAAGCTCAAGTTTGGTCAAGAATCCAATGTTGTATCAGGGAAACAGTTTGCACCCAATCCTGGATCTCAGAATATCTCAATTGTGATACGGATGAAAAAGCCATTTTACTCAGCTGAAATATCCATCCTAACTCTCTTCCTATCTTTGTCCCCGCCCGATCCCCCACTATCAATAATCCTACCTCTTGGAGCATACCTATGGAAGGTTTTATCAAACTTAATTTTAATGGGCCATCCAAAGGCAACCCTGGCCTTGTTGGATATGGAGTGGTTTTCAAGGATAATCAGGGAATTATTCTTCTAATCATGGGTGGAAGTCTTGGACACGACACAAATAATGCAGTGAAATTATGGATGCTTCTTCAAAGACTGCACAGTGCCACTCAAATGGGGTTCACAAAGCTCATTATAAAAGGTGATTCCAAAATCATTCTAACCCTTTTCTCTAAGCTCCTTTCAGGTTCATAACTAACCAAAATTTCTCCTAGCTAAAAACTCCTCCTTAACAACGTGGAGCTTCTCCACTCTTTAATTCTCCCCAATTATGTTCTTATTCCCTCCCAATTTTTGGGAAGGAAACTGATTGATATATATTACTATATTGAAAATAATTTTCATGATAAGTGTATAATCTAAATATTATGTGTGATAGTGAAAATTCATTAATATCATGACGTGGTAACTAACTTGATAACTATGCTTGAGGAAAATGTAAAATGGAGAATGAGTATATATGTGAGTGAATAAATTTCTAAAAGTTTAACCTCTACATATTTTAACTTTAATTTTATTTACTATGTTAAACTTTAATTTTATTTACTATGTTAAACCATGGTCATGGTCAAATTTAAGATTAAAATAGAGTTAAAATTTAATATTTTAATACAAATATAAATATAATTATATTGTTGATTATAAATGAGTGTCTTTCGTATTTTTTTCCTTTTAAAAAGAATATTAATATTGCGTTTTTTTAAACAAAATAAGTTAATTTCATGAATAAATTTATATCAATATATATTTTTGAAAACTTATTTTTTTAATCAAAAATAAAAGATCATATTTTAAAATATTGATGATATAAACTTTTATATATATATATAAACTAATTATTAAACAAATACTAAAATTTATGATTTGTTACTAATCATGTAAAGTATACGTGGTTACATTTTTACACTAAAGTAAAGTAATATCTTTTGATGATATAAATAAAATTTATGATTTGTTACTAATCATGTAAAGTATACGTGGTTACATTTGTACACTAAAGTAAAGTAATATATTTTGATGATATAAATAATTGAATTAGTAGTGCATGTATTTTTTTTTAAATATTTCTTTCGATTGAATATATTAAAGATGTGACAAATAAGATTTTCATAATGAATTTAGATAATTTTTGGAGTCTTTTTATGTAAATATTTGTTATAAATACATTAGAATGAAATTTTAAAAGGACGGATAGTAAATCAAGTTATTAAATCCTTAAAAAAATAGCTTAAATCTTAGTTTTTTCTTTCAAATTTTGCTTCCCAAATTAACAAAGGAAATATATTAACTTAACTTGCAAATGCCCTTGTCCTATGAATTGGTCTCATTCTTATCTTTAGCATGTGTTTCTTTGTTGTGCTATTTAAATTATATGTTGCTCATGTTATATACTTTTGTGCAAATATACTATTTCATGTTTACATTATTTCTGATTGACTTTGTGGCATTCTCATACTCTTACATGTCTACATTATTTCTTCTTGTTGCATTTTTTTTTATTTGAGTTTATTTTACTTTTTCATAGT
>JASDQU010242880.1:58311-70782 GCA_032191745.1 Picea mariana
AAGCTATAGGTGGAATTGATCCAACAGATACGAATTTGATAGTCTTTGACTTGGAAGACCATATTCCAAGGTTACCCCCACAGCTTACATTTCAGATACAAGTTGTTGTCACCGACAAGAACATTTTTCGAACTGTTATTGATGAGGGTGCCTCTACGTGTGTAATGTATTTTAATTGTTAGAAAGCTATTGGCTCTCCTCCTTTAACATAATCACAAAATACTTTGAAAGCCTTCAATGGCTCGGGTTTTAAGCCTTATGGTGTTCTTCCATCGTTGCCTGTTACTCTAGAAGGTAAGACCGTCCAAGTTGAAGTGGAAGTTTTCGATGCTCCCCTAGATTATAATCTTCTTCTTGGTCGTAGCTGGATAGATTCTATGCACGCTGTTGTGTCAACACTTTTCCGTGTCGTACGATTTTCTCACCAAGGAAAAGTTGTTACGGTTGATCAACTTGCCTTCTTCAATTCTGATACTCGCACGGGCAACGTACCGTTTATAGCTAAAACCCCACTGGGTTACGAGAATGTTGGTGTTGGTCTTTTAAAAGACTCTTCGTTAATGGGCACTTTCCCCATTCCACCACCACCCGATATTCCACGCCCATCAGTTGCTTCTATTAATATGATCTCCATTGTACCTCATGAACTTCCTGTGTCTGCTGACCCTTGGATAGTCCCTGATCCTGGAGATCACACTCGTTTCGGCGATGTCATGCTGTGAAGTCCGGTTGAGTCTGCTTATCACGCGATTCAATCGACAACCCCTTCTACACCCTCTTTTGATGAGTTGTCTCCTGATCCTTTCCGTTTCATCTTTCCCACTGATGAGATGATCATGTCCGTCATGGAAGACACCCCTTGGGACGATGGGCATCATCATTCCATACTGTTTCTGGAACAACACACTCTCGAGAACTACCAACGGATTTCGACTTCATCGACCGTTGTTGTCATATCGATCGTTCCCGGATCTACACGTGATGTGTTTGCGGAAGGGAACCTCAGTAATATTTCTTCCACGATACCCATTGATATATCAGTTAAACCTGGGATAGTTGAAAATGTTCACATTGGAGCTTCGTGTTCTCCAGAGGAAATCGTCACCTATACGTCTCTGTTTAAAGAATTTCGTGACATCTTTGCCTGGAGTTACTAAGAGATGCCAGGTATCAACCCTGCCATTGTGGTGCATGAGATTAAGACATACCCCGGAGCTAAACCAGTCTGGCAGTGCCTTCGTCTGGTCCATCCACGTAAAGCAACAACTATCAAACTCGAAGTTGAAAAACTTCTCAAAGCCGGTTTTATATATCCCGTGGCTCTGACAGAATGGGTTTCCAATCCTGTACCGATTGATAAGAAAGGTGGTAGTATACATGTTTGTGTTGATTATCGGGATATTAACAAAGCCTGCCTGAAAGACAACTTTCCAACCCCTTTCGTCGACCAGATCATCGATCACTGTGCCGGCAACAAAATCTTTTCTCTCATGGATGGATTCTCCGGCTATAATCAAATTAACATCGCTCCTGAGGACTAACATAAAACTGCTTTTATTTGTCCTTGGGGTACTTTCGCCTATAGGAAACTTCCCTTCAGTCTTAAGAACGCGGGCGCGACGTTTCAACGTGCTATGTCTTATGCGTTTCACGATATAAATCATATCGTTCAACCTTATTTGGACGATTTGCCAGCTCATTCTTTACGCCGAGTCGATCAGCCCACTCATCTCCGAGCAATTTTCGTTCGTTGTCGGTTCTATCGCGTTCGTCTAAACCCTCATAAATGCGTCATTTGCGTAGAGTCCGACTGTCTTCTCGGTTTCATTGTTTCACATCAAGGGATCCGGGTAGATCCTATTAAGGTTGAGGCGATTCTTAATCTCCCTCCTCCTTCTTCACTGTGCCAGTTACAAAGTTTGCAGGGGAAAGCAAACTTTCTTCGTCATTCCATCCCTAATTACGCCGAGATTACTCGTGGTTTTACACGTCTTATAAAGAAAGGTCCAGAGTTTGTCTAGGATAAAGTTGCCAACAACGCTTTTGAAGCTTTGAAGTTGTTGCTCACAAAAGCTCCACTTCTTTTTCCTCCTGATTATAGTCGGGATTACTTTCTTTATCTAGCTGCTTCCGACTATACTATCGGCATGGTTCTCGTTCAAGAGGATGATGCACACGATGAACATGTTATTTATTACTTGAGTCGAAGTCTCACTTCAACTGAAATCAAGTACCAACATGTTGAAAAACTGGCTTTGGCTGCTGTTCAAGCGGTTCAAAGTTTTTGTCATTATATTCTCTCCAGGAAAACTACAGTGATTTCACATTGCAACCCCATGCAACATATTTTGACACGTAAATTGCTGGGGGGAAAGTACTCCAAATGGATTGTCATACTCCAGGAGTTCGACTTGGAATTCGATCGCGCCATGTCTAAAAAATCCTTAGTTTTCGCTGAGTTAATATGTGATTTTCCCCACTCTGCCACGAAAAATGTAGCAGTAGATTCATTACTTGATGAATCACTTTTCCTTATCAGCACTGATGATATTTGGTATGGAGATATCATTATATATCTCCAAACCCAGACTTTCCGGCCTGCTTTGTCTAGTACTGAACGACGTCGTGTCCGTTATCAAGCTCGTCAGTACATTATCCTTGGAGATACTCTTTACCGTCGAGAAATTGACTCTGTGTTTCGACGTTGTTTGACTTTTGACGAAGCCGAGAAAGCTTTGAATGACTACCATTCTGGAGCATGTGGTGGTCATATGTCTGGGTATGCTACTGCCCAGAAGATCTTACGCGCAGGGTATTTTTGGCCTTCCTTGTTGAATGACTGCATTACTGCTGTTCAAAAGTGCCATGCCTACCAGACCTACAATCAAAAAATTCGATCGCATCCTGCTCCCCTTCATCCTATGGTCTCAGTTGGTCCTTTTACAAAATGGGGCATTGATTTCATTACATGTCACCCTCACTCGGCTGGGGGGCATGGTTATATCATTGTAGCTGTTGATTATTTTACAAAATGGGCCAAGGCGATGCCAACATTCGATAATAAAGGAAAGACTACAGCGTTATTTCTTTTCAACCATGTCATAGCTCCTTTTGGTGTTCCTCAGGCTATCGTTACCGATCACGGTAGTCATTTTAGGAATTTTATGATGTCTAAACTTACGGAGAAGTTGGGTCTTCGTCATGATAGCTCAACACCCTATTATCCGCAAGCTAATGGTCAAGTTGAAGCAATCAATAAGGTTCTTATAACTATGATTCGATGGATGATAGGAATTCATAAAACCAGTTGGCACACGATATTGTTTTCGATGTTGTGGGCATATCAGACATCTATTAAATCCGCTATGGGGTTTACGCCCTTTCGATTAGTTTATGGCATGGAAGACATTCTGCCAATAGAATGTGAGATACCTTCTCTGAAGCTAGCTTTCGAACTCTTACCCAATACTTCTGTTGAAGAGGAACGTCTGTTGTATCTGATGCGATTAGACGAGACCCGACGTGATGCCACTCTAGTGATAGAAGCCCAAAAGAAACGCGTCAAGGCAAAATATGACAAGCATGTCAAGCCTCGTGTTTTCTTTGAAGGTGATCTTGTTCTTCTGTATGAACAAGATAAAGATGTCTTAGGAGCTGGGAAATTCGAACCAATGTGGCGTGGTCCTTACATTGTTCGCAAAGTTTTGGAAAAAGGAGCGTATGAGCTGGTTGATTATGATGGTATACCTTTGACTGAACCCAGAAATGGGTTATACTTGAAGAAGTACTATGCATAAGTCATTTGTGCACAAGTACTTGTATTTTATGTATCATACTTTGTGTGTGTTACTTTAGTTTGCTTTTGACGTTATCTGGTCTCTACCCTTACGTGACGTTGTGTTTGATTGCCAGATGTCGAAGTTTTCGCTACCCTATATTGGATTCGTTGATGGTGCTAGCCGTAGTACTCGGAACCTAGCTTCCGCTGCATGGGCGATTTATGCCCCAATGAATGAACTTATATCTTTACGAGGTGTATGTCTTGGCCGAGCAACCAACAACATCGCAGAGTATAGCGCCATTATTGAATTATTGGTTGATGCTATCTCTCTCGGAATTCGTCATTTGGTTGTGCGACTTGACTCACAGCTTGTAGTACTACAGTTAAGTAATGTCTACTCTATTCGAAGTCCTACTTTATTATGAGTGTATTTGCGAATTCGCCTCTTGGAACGATATTTTGATCACATTGAATATCAGCATATTCCTAGACGTCTTAATACATTAACATATGCATTAGCTAATTATGTATTGGACAGACATTTGAACCAGTTATAAATCAAACACATTAAAAGGCACACAATGTAAAGTAACCGGTAGAAGCCATCTGTATATATAACGCTCAAAAGAGTTTGTTTTTGTTTTTACAAAAAAGTTTGTTCGAAGACCAAAATATCAAAAATTGAAGCTTATAGCTTCTACAATGTGACGTCACAGATGACGTTCACGGTAACACACAACTGCTCTAGCAACTCTACGGAGCAGCCGACCCATAGCTGTTGATACCCCTACAGTATGACGCTGATCGCGTCGTGGAATCTCTTCCAGAGTCGTATTTGGAATATTGGTTGTCAGGCCCTCTAAATTCTGCTCCACCACTAGATAATCTTCAGCATATTGTGGTACTGTTGCTGCTGCCTCTCCTCATCGTTGGATAGGAGAAGAGCCAGTAGGTCTATATGCTCCATAATCTATGTTATCGACAAACGTTTTGTGTTAGTCTTTGGATAAATATATAAAACAAAAATATTTGAATATAATACAAAAATTCAAAAACATTTAAAAAAAAGAAAATTTGTGCACTTCTTACCGAGGTATCCCCACTGAGCATCCTCAAGTAGTGCTAGATTTGGATCTCCTCGGAAATCCAACCTGGCATACGCGTAATCATCGAACATCAACATCTGGGTCTGCAACCAGTCAAATAAAATATTGTCATATTTGACGATTTGTCCTACCACGTGTCGGGCCATGAGCCGACACCATCGTAACATCCTCAGATCCCTAGGACCCGGAAAGTCCCACTCAGCCTGTAGACGAAATACAGGGACCCTCTCTAGGAAGAAGGACACTAACAAAGACCCATATCCAAATTGTTTCATTTCTCCCCGCCTGCACTTGGTCAGTTGTCTTTTCATACTGCGCAACACTGCATCAACCCAGTTAAATACTTGGGGCTCAGTACACTCGATGGCGTACTGGAAGTAGCTCTGTAATACCATATGGGGAGCGGCACTTCCATCCATCCGAGCAATCGTGAAGAGAATAGTGCGGAGATTCAAATCAGTTACTCCCTAAATTGCCACTTTCCCTTTCTTTCTTTCGGCCTTAGGTACGTAGTATTGGTTGCAATATTCACTCATTTTTACCCGCCTGCTCTGCTGTCGGTCAGACTAACATAGGACCCACGCCTAGATAATCCAGTCAAGAAATATATGTCCTCAATGTCAATAGCTAATGTGTGAGCTCCTACAACGAAAACTTGCTGGTCCGGATCCCACATTCAGACTAGATACTCCAATAATTGGACTTGGGCTCTCATGCCCGGGATACGGAAGTATTTTAAGAGACCACAATCTCTTAATGCAACTATGGTGGGAGGGTGATTCTCGGCATTTGTGTTATCCTCCTCATGTTCTCGTTCTCGCCACTCAAGCACCATGTTTGTGGTTGTTTACCTGCATAAGAAACATACAAACATGATTAATGATATTATTCATTTTGTTTCATGATTAATCCGTAAGTGCGGACACAAACCGATCTCCCTAGATCCACCTGGATATAGAACAAAACGTGACAGAATGATACTCTTTCCCTAGATTTTAACTATTGAATGAACTAGGAGGCAAGAATCATGAACATACTGTATGATCGCTTCCTTGGGTCTTTGTTGTATCAATTTTTCTCCCATGCTCTTGCGCAGTCCAGACCAAGATAGCTCAAACCAATCGAAGTGAAAAAAACTCAATATATTCAACAGTTAATCTATACATATGATCAAGGAGTTATGTAATAAAGTGAAATCAACTTTATGGGAAAGGGACACATTACTATATTAAATTGATAGAAAGAAAAACTTACAACCTAAGCCTTGATGTTGCAAGCCTCCTTTCGATGGCTCCTAGCTCTGAAACACACACTTTCTCATGCATGAAGAAAATCAACCACTTTTGATAACCTTGCTGGTGTCTCTAGCTGCTGTAGCATCAGTCCTTCATACAATCTTCCACTAATTCTCCAATCAATCTCTTGCTAGTTTGCTTCTAACCTTTTCCATGAGTATTCCCCTCAATATATAGGAGAGAATAGATTAGTTACTTGGATAGGAATGATCCCAAGATATCAGGAAAACCAGTACTTAGATAACCATTCGAATGCCAACTCATCATTCTAGAAGATTCCCTTCTAGAAGGTTCAAGAATTTATCTTTTTCCTTCCTTTAGAAGATGTTGGCATCCTGATAGTTAGGTACAGTGTGAACCTCTCGCACCCTAGCTTAATGCAGCCTGCGAGAATCATGCATTCTCGCAGGAAAATATATAGGTAGCCTGCGAACCTCCCTTAAAAATATGATTTCTGGAAAGAGACAAAGGTAACTTTTCTCAGGAAAGTGTTCTAGTGAAGAGCCTGATTTCTCCATCATCATTACATCATCATGACGACCAAAATTATGGATAACACCTAACTAAATGGATCAACTAGTGGTGGAAGCCCCAAGGTCACCATGAACTGCAACTGGGATCCAAGGGATTCTTCACGAATATCTTCCACAATTTGGAAGATAAGAACAAAATCTTTGAAAATGGGTCATACTTCTACAACTCTCTTAGATTATATCTTAGATTTTGGATGGAAATATTCAACCCAAAAAAAGAGGACTTTACATGTTCTTCGGTGGGGATTAGGCTCTACTCGCTCCCCCAAGAATTCTGGCTAGGTGAATTTCTAGAAGGCATAGGAAACACTCTGGGTATTTTTTTCAAATCAGTTAAGGCTACAAAATAGAGTCACTATACCTCTTATGCATGCATATGTGTTTACATGGATGTCTCAAAACCATTGCTCGGATCCATCAAACTTGAGTACCAAGATGAAGAATGGGAACAAATAATCGACTATGAACATATCCCTTTCCGTTGTCACAGGTGCCATGAACACAGTCATCTTTTTAGAGATTTCACTTTAAATGTGCCTAGCAACCCCAACCCTCCATCACAGGAAAAACTCAAAGATGGCTTTACGCAATTGTAGGGACGCAGACATCAAACCCAGAAAAATCTCCAGCCTTCTTATCCTAGGGCACCCTCTACCATCAACTCCTTTGAGATCCTCAACACCATCTCGAATGAAATCCCCCCCAACATCTCCCTTCTCATTTCCAATAAATCCAGTACCAAATCCAAAGAGAAAGCTTTCCCAGAGCCTATCCTCGAACAGATCTCACCCACCCACTCTTTTCCCTTCCATTAAGAACCCTTCCCTTGAAGATGGGGCATAAATGGAAGTAAAATGGGACAATCAAGAGCTTGCAGAAATTGACCTCGTTAGGCTAGAGGAAGCATATCGCAAGAAAGAACTACAATCAGTCCCATCAGAACATCTCAAAAAGTAAATAAGGTCTTCCTCAACTCCACAAGTAGAGCGACTTCAAGATCCAACACTGGACTAGGAATTATGCCAGAGGGGCAAAGAGATCCACACAGGAAAATAAAAGAACCAGGCAAAAGGGGAAGGAAATACACTCAACAATTGATATAGGATATAGGAAGCTATAGCTTATCTCAAGTCAAATTCAAAAGCTAATTGATAGTTTTTTTGTGACCCCAAATCCTCTTTCCTCATGAAGATCATCTCATAGAATATAAGGGGCCTAAATGGAAGGACGAAGCAACGAATCCTTCGAAATAGCATTATGACAGAGAATTTAACATCTTGTTCCTTCAAGAAACCAAGTGCGTTGGAACAGTTGCAAAAAATCTTCTTTCCAGAAGATGGAAGAAAATAAATTTTATATTCAATGACTCCACTAGATTCGTAGGGGGATTGACTATTCTATGGAACTCGGTTGGGTAGTTCTAGAAGACTTTTATTCCACTAAATGGTCGATCTTGGCCTCCTACAAAACCATTGAATCAAACAAAAATGGATTTCTCACCAATGTGTACGGGCCGCAAAACCTCCAAGAAAAAGAGAGCTTTAGACAAAATATTTATCATCTTGGGGCTATGGCTAGTAACAGAAATTAGATCTTGGGAGGCAATTTTAATCACATCAAATCCTTAGAAGAAAAAAGGGGGGGCATCAAACACCCGGAAAAATATTGTGAGGCTTTTTGTGACACAATAGAAGCCCTCCATCTGATTGAACTCAACTTCAGGGAAGGCACCTTCACTTGGTCAAACAGGCGTTCAGGGTCCCACCAAATCACTTGCAAACTAGATCATTTTCTAATCTCATAGCCTCTTATGATGGAAGGACTTCTAATGGAAGCAAGCATCCTTCCAGTCTCTGGCTCTTACCATTGGCCCATTCAATTCTGGTTGGATACTGTTGGGTCTCCTCAACACAATCCGTTTTGTTTCGAAAAGTTTTGGCTATCCCACCCATACTTCCAAGAAAATGCCCTCACTTGGTGGAAAAATGATGAAATTTCTCATGGATCTCTCATGTTCCAATTTCAACAAAAATTGAAAATTTTTAAGCAACACCTCAAAATATGGAACGAAACGGTCTTTCGAAACATTTTCCAAGCCGAAAAGGAGTTGGAGCAGAGAATGTGAGAAATTCAAAAGAAAATTATCACAAGCGACAGCTCTGATAAAATGCAAGCAGAAGAAATCTCCCTTCGAAAACAGTTGGATGAATGCTATGCACAGAAAAAAAAATTATGGCCCTAGAAATCTCGAGTTTAATGACTTCGAGAAGGAGAACGGAATACCAAATTCTTTCACCAATATATGCTTCAGATACATCACATCAACATAATCACCAGGCTGGAAAATGAACAAGGGAAACCCCTCTTAAATTATGATGACATTGAACAAGAGCTTGTTATTTATTACAAAACCTGTCTCCTCTCACGAAGCCATGCTCAGATCAATCTACAACTATTGAAAAAATAATCAGGCATGTGCCAGTGCTAATCACTGAGGACCAAAATACAACTCTTCTCCGACCAATTTCTCCTAAGGAAGTGGATCAAGCGATGAGGGAAATGCAGAATGGAAAAGCTCCATGCTCAGATGGTTTTACCAACAAAAATTTTCACCACTGTTGGCCAATGGTTAGATAAGAAGTTCGGAAAATAGTGGAAGACTCAGGACGTTCCTGCGAAGTCCTCCCAGCTCTCAACGCCACCTTCTTAACGTTCATCCCCAAAGAAGAACGAGTCTCACATCCTAAGCAGTTCAAGCCCATCACCCTATGCAATGTTATCTACATGCTCATAACAAAGGTAATCATTATCCACCTCAAACCAATATTCCTTTTATTATCTCGAAAGAACAATTGGGTTATGTTGAGGGTAGACAGATTTTAGACAGTGTAATTCTTGTTCATGAAATAATACATTCCCTCAACTCTTACCATACCCCTGGAATGCTTATCAAGATGGATTTTACAAAGATTTTGATACCATTAGCTGGAATTACGTGAAACATATTCTTGCAACTTTTGGCTTCAATACATACTGGGTTAACTGGATTATTAAGCTTACCTCAACTACCTTTTTCTCCATTATTGTAAATGGCACCCCCTCCAAAACCTTCTCACCTTCAAGAGGCATCTAACAAGGATACCCCCTCCCTCCTTTCCTTTTTGTCATCATGGATGAGGGGCTTAGCAGATATATTCAAGCTCATATTGCCAATGGCAGCCTCCAAGGCCTTAAATGATCGAGCATGAATCCTCCTATCTCACATAGCCAATTTGTGGATGATACTATGATGATGGGATCTGCTACTACTAAGGAATCATCCACTAAAATAAAATTCTTGATGAATTTTCTACTGCTTCTAGTATATCCATAAACTCTGGAAAATCCCAGGTCTTCCTCTTTAACACCCCAGAGGAAATCCAAGCTCATCTCTCCAACCTTCTAGGCTTCACCCGGAGTTCCCTTCCATCCAAATATATGGGAGTTCCTTTAATTGACAATGCATCTCGCAATAGTTCTTGGGAACCTCTCATTACCTCCCTGAAAAATCGTCTCATCTCTTGGACTTTCAGATCTCTAAATCTATCAAAGCGCCTCACACTTATGAAGTCGATCCTCCAAGCCATTCCTATATTTCTCTTCTCAACACTAGCTGCCCCAAAATCAGTTATAAGCTCCATTCACTCCATTCAAAGAAAATTTCTCTGGAAAGGCACTAAGGAAGGACGAAAATGGGCTCTTTTTAAGTGGGATGAACTATGAAAACCCAAACATTCAGGTGGACTAGGTCTGAGGGACCCTGGTCTCCTAAACAATGTCATGGGAGCTAAGATATGGTGGCGATGGCTAACAAATCTGACCAACGTATCGGGCAAACTTTGGAGACACAAATATGCTCTTGGAATTGATGAAAAAAAATTAATCTAGCTCAACAACCCAAATCTTGGCTCCTCAATATGGAACACAGTCTAGGGAAATCGCCACCTTGTATAGGAACATGCATTCTGGGAGGTAAGAAATGGACAAACAACTCTTTTCTGGACTGAATCTTGGCAGAAATTACCCCCTCTCCATTTGAAGGAAAGCATGCAAGGCATCCTTCAACACATGCAACATAAAATTCACCTATCGGTCCAACACTTCTAGAACGAACAATCCTCTCATGTTCATTAGAGAGAGTGGAAGACTAGTCCTCTTGACTTGGACTTACCACATAATTGTAACTTAGCATCCTGGTAGGAGGAGGTGGAAACAAGGAAAATACGTACTCACTAAATGACCAAGACATTCTCCAGTGGGTGTATACTCCACAAGGAGTCTTCTCCATTAAAGATGCATACAAGTTAAAAGCCAAACATCACCTTCTAGAGAAAGAGGAAATCTGGGACATAATTTGGAAAATCAATCATTGGCCCAAGGTTCCTACTTTTCTATGGTTGTTGGTCCAAAATAGACTTCTCACGTGGGAGAATATTTTAAAGCGGGGATTCATAGGTTCTTCCAGGTGCCCACTTTGTTGTAATCAAGAATAATCCACCGAGCATCTTCTTAATCAATGCACCTTTAACTTGCACATATGGGAGCAAGTGGCCTCCACCATGTGCACCACGAATCGAAATGCATCCAACATAAAAGGCACAATTGAGCAATAAGTACATTAGGCTTTCAAAAATCTACTCCTCAATCGTATCTGGTTGCTCATCCCTTGTTTTATAGTTTGGCAGATTTGGAAAGAAAGAAATAATATGATCTTCAAATCTAATTCTCATTATGAAGCTCAGGTTTGGTCAAGAATCCAAGGTTGTATCAGGGAAACAATTTGCACCCAATCATGGATCTCAGAATATCTCAATTGTGATACGGATGAAAAAGCCATTTTACTCAGCTGAAATATCCATCCTAACTCTCTTCCTATCTTTGTCCCCGCCCGACCCCCCACTATCAATAATCCTACCTCTTGGAGCATACCTATGGAAGATTTTATCAAACTTAATTTTGATGGGCCATCCAAAAGTAACCCTGGCCTTGTTGGATATGGAGTGGTTTTCAACGATGATCATGGAATTATTCTTCTAATCATGGGTGGAAGTCTTGGGCACGACACAATTAATGCAGTGAAATTATGGATGCTTCTTCAAAGACTGCACAGTGCCACTCAAATAAGGTTCACAAAGCTCATTATAGAAGGTGATTCCAAAATCATTCTAACCCTTTTCTTTAAGCTCCTTTCATGTTCATAACTAACCAAAATTTCTCCCAGCTAAAAACTCCTTAACAACGTGGAGCTTCTCCACTCTTTAATTCTCCCCCATTATGTTCTTATTCCCTCCCAATTTTTGGGAAGGAAACTAATTGATATATATTACTATATTAAAAATATTTTTCATGATAAGTGTATAATCTAAATATTATGTGTGATAGTGAAAATTCATTAATATCATGACGTGGTAACTAACTTGATAACTATGCTTGAGGAAAATGTAAAATGGAGAATGAGTATATATGTGAGTGCATAAATTTCTGAAAGTTTAACCTCTACATATTTTAACTTTAATTTTATTTACTATGTTAAACCATGGTCAACTTGATAACTATGCTTGAGGAAAATGTAAAATGGAGAATGAGTATATATGTGAGTGCATAAATTTCTGAAAGTTTAACCTCTACATATTTTAACTTTAATTTTATTTACTATGTTAAACCATGGTCATGGTCAAATTTAAGATTAAAATAGAGTTAAAATTTAATATTTTAAT
>JASDQU010242880.1:90048-105225 GCA_032191745.1 Picea mariana
TTTTTTTTTTTTTTACATATTACAATTTCTTTTAATGTTACACATCTTATTCATATTAAGTTTTAGATGCATTTCACTATCTCAATATCTCAAGATAATCTAAGTTAATTTAGTTATTTTAATGTTTTTTTTTTTCTTTCTTTTTTATCGAGAACATTGATGTTTACCGTCCCCTAAGGCTAATAATATTTATTGAATAATTAAAAGGAATCATACTAAATATTCTTTAAAATAACATTAATCTCTTTTTGAAGGGAAACTTCGCTAAGAAACCTAAGGGATATTTCTCCATATTCATGGATGACATCTCTAATAAATCTATTGGTGTAGACTAGTGTGCCTCATCGAGAGGGATTCAAACAAAGGTACATTCCTTTGAGCCAACCTTGAATATCAACCTTCTCTGACCTCCATCACATCTCTAGTAATTTGCATTGGTTAAGGTCCAAACAATGGAACCATGCTGTTGGCTTTGTGATAGAGCCAAGGTCCATGAAAAGTGTCCAAGAATAATTCGATGTAGTCTTGTGCACCAACATATTCAACCTTCCAAGAGGAAATATGTCTCACCTAAAGCATGTATGATAGTTTCTATTAAGTAAAGTACATAATGTTAAATATTTAGTGGGGTGTGCGTTCCTTATGAACTTATTTGCACTAATTCAAAACCATTACAATTGACAACATTCAGATTAATATAAAACACACATAGATCATCTAGATATAGTACAAACCCAAACATATAGGTAAAACGATGATCCATTGTATTTTAACAACATGCATGATATTACATAACTTCAACATAGTGTGATAGCCAATAACACATAACACCAATAATTTATCTGAAAACTTTTTGTTAATATCGAGTCTCTCTAATAATATTATAAGCTTCATAATGATATATGAAGCTAGATTAGCTATGACAATTTTCAAAATATCCCAAAGAATTCACTAGTAGTAACTCATACAAACATAGCACAAACGAGTCTACATGTTTAGAGACATGCAAAAAGTATCTAGAAAATTGGGCACAAAGGATATACAAGATGACTCCTTAGCCCTACGTATTGATACTTCTATAGAAGTGTATACTCATGCTTCTATGGTTTTATTATCTCTACGAATTAATTTTTTACTTATAAACTATGTTCTATACCAACACCTAGTTAAAAGTAAGATACAACATTATTAGAGCGAATATTATGATCTAAAGAGATATGATTTATCAACATAAAAACATATTATTATTTATATTAATTGATTTATAATTATATTAATAAATTTCAATGATTATTTAAGCATATATAGATCAAATCATTAGGATCAATGTGCTAGATATAAATCATTGTCATTGCAAATGCCATTCTTATACCAACCCTTATTCTTAGATATCAATGACATATTATGGTTGATATGGTACTAGTCACCATAGCATATGGCTATTATCAATGATATAATATGATTAACTTATTATAATAGTATTTTTTTGGAAGGAAATTGTTTGATATATGTTACTATATTGAAAATATTTTTAGCATAATTTAAATATATTGAAAATATTTTTATTTTTAACATAATTTAAATATTATGTGATAGTGAAAATTTTATAATAATATAATAATGGTAATTAAAACGAGAATTATGTTGAAAAAAAGTAAAATGGATAATTATTATATATCTAAGTGTGTAAAATTTTAAACTTTAGTTTTACTATGTTAAATTATGTTTAAATTTAAGATTAAAACATGGTTAAATGTTAGGATTTTCATATAAAAATTTAACGATGATTATATTGTTGATTATAAATGAATGTTGTTTATATTTTTTCTTTAATGTTGTATTTTTAAAACAAAATAAATTCATTGTGTATGAATAAATTTATATTAATATATATTTATGATTTTTTTTTTATAAAAATAATAAATTATATTTCGAAAGACTGATGGTACAAACTATTATATATATATATATATATATATATATATATATATATATATATATATATATATATAATGTTTGTTCCTAATCACTTAAGGTATATGTAATTACATTTATACATTAAAGTAATATCTCTTGATGGGATAAATAATTGAATTAGTAGTACATGTATTTTTTTATAATATTTTTTTAATTAAATAACATTTATTTCACCCAAACATACTAAATATGTCTTAAATAAGATTTTCATAAAATGAATAAGTTTTGATAATAATTAAAATACATTTTTCAAATTTTTTTATATAAATATTTTTTTTATAAATAAATCATAATGAAAAAAAAGAAAAACTAACATTAATTCAAATAATATACCTTAAAGTTTATTTAATTATTTCAAAAATTGCTTTCTAAATTAATAAATACAATATGCTAACTTAACTTTCAAACACCTTTGTCCTATGAGTTGGTCTCATTCTTATCTTTGACATATGCTTCTTTGTTGTGCTATTTAAACTATATGTTATTTTTATTATACAATATGTTTTTCTTGTTATATATTTTTTTCACATACTCTTTTATGTTTACATTATTTTTTCTTATTTTGTAGAATTTTTATACACTTTTATGTTTACATTATTTTTGACACTCTTTTCCAGAACTAGTAATGTTAGAACATTGTCAGGTCAACATGGTCTTGGTTCATAGTACTATCAGAAACAAATGTTCATAGTGATCTTGGTTCATAGTAATATAGTAATCGACAAATTTCTTGGTGCCCATGTGGGGATTTGGTTATAGATGGGATACTATGCCCAATCTCCGCTGCTTTTTTCTTGTCTTATGTTTGGAAGACTTTTTTTCATGTGCTTTCATATTATAGTTCAAGGTTCTCATTTTTTTAATTATGGATGGATGATAGATTCAGGATCTTAGTGGTTTTTCTATAATCTTAAAGAATATACAAGACCTTCCTTGTCTTTTAATGTAAGCTATGTGAAGCAAATGTAATATGTAGTTCATTTTAACACTTTTACTTGATTGATGAAATTACCAAAATTATTCTTTAGAAATATTTTGAAATAAAAGGATATATGTTAGTTGAAGTCGAATGGGACTATGATATAAATCACACAAAATTAAAATTAAAATTCGTCATTGTTATACTTACGATCTAGTTGATAGTACAATAATTTTACTTGAACAACCCTCCATTGATTTTTTTGTAACTTTTTTATGCTTCTCTTAGGCAAACACATCCTAGAAAGTATAACTATGACTCACTTTCTCTATTCCTTGATTGAAGAGATTGTACAACTGTCTAATGCACTTCATAGTTACTGTTAATACCATCAATGGGGATTTTTTAAGACCAATTCTCGCTTCCTAAAATTTCCCTCCCCTTTCGTTTTCCCCTCTACTTTCCCTTTCTGGTTACTTAGTCGTTTTTCCGAAAATATCTCATGCTTTTATATCATGAGTCTGACCAACCGCTTCCCCATTCCATACTTTGATCATCAGTTCCCAGGCAAGTGCACTCAACATTACACTTTCATTGTTCCATGACCTACAAACAACACCCAAACTTCCACGATATACAAATTGACCGTCGAACTCTGCCATCATGCCATGTTCCATGTTACACATTTTGCAATCAAAAGTTTTGAGACAGACAATTTAACTGTTGGGCCCTCACGTTTCCTGAGTATAACTTGTGACCCTATTTTGAAGCTCGATCGACTGCTTTCCATACTTGTCCATTTCATGAAATCTCCAATCCTTAATCACTCTTCATGAAATCTCCAATCCTTAATCGCTCTTCGTCGTCCCTGCCACCCTCACACTTATTTCTAGGTATGCAATTATTAATCTTTCATGCTAACAACTCCTCATGCAGGGACCGTAAAGATTGTCATTAATTAGCGAAAGGCTCGAGGAGATCTCCCATTAATACGCATTAAACCAATATTTGTGAAGGGTTATATTATCACTTCCGAGTGTTCATTTCAAACATCATGGAATCTCTTTCGCGCATCGTCGGGTTGGCACCTTCACGAAATCTCCAATCCTTAATCGCTCTTCACTGTCCCTTCCACCTTCGCACTTCTTTCTAAGTATGCAATTAGTAATATTTAATGGTAACAAGTCATTATGCAGGAACCGTAGAGATTGTCATTAATCAGCGAAAGGCTCGAGGAGATCTCCCATTGATATGCATTAAACCAAGATTTGTGGAGGGTTATATTATCCCTTCCAAGTTTTCATTTCAAACATCATCTAGAGAAGAAAGACATTCTTGTCAACTTATGGCAACAACTCGACAACAATGATGTGGAGATACAGTAAAAACCTTCGGGCATGATGACCATAACTTCCAGTGGTCCAGGGCATATTCTTACTACTCATCCCCTTTCGCCCGGAAGGAAGTGGTGAAGATATGATTGAGTGGATGAAGAAGTACTTTCATTCAACTGTGTAGGGGCAATGTTCGAGGAACAAAGAAAAGGAGCAAAAAGGGAGATAGTAGTAAACTAGCAAGATTGAAGGACCGATCTTGAGGTTTGTAGGGCTTGGCTATTTTCTTATTTGTATTCTTCAGAAGAACCATTATCCCAGGGTGGGATCCTGTAAATGGATCCAAGGGGATATTGGATCTTGGATTGATTTCAGTAGTAGAGAAAAGGGAGCATGTAGCTCCGAAGGTTGAGTATCTCAGAGGGAGTCAGCCTCCAGGTGAAAGTGGGAAGGATCAACCTTCCAAGTCTGTCAAGAAGGATTCATGGTACAAGATGGCCATGCAAGATTCTCAAGAGTAGGAGACTTCTAGGATCATGTTCAGATGTAGTGAGTCTTCGGAGATAGGTCATACCATCATGGCAGGGATAGCTTTTGTGTTAGAGGGAGCATCCAATCGCATGGATTGGAGAGCATGCATGGTAGCATATCTGGTAGCAAATATAGATCCAACTCCAAGTGGGAGAATTTACTTCCTCGCTAAGAAGGAGTGTTGATGTTTGTGGTAGAATTAGATAGGTACTTCTGTATTGGCATGTGTCTAGCATGTGGAAGTGGTAAAAGAATCTTCTATTCTTGAGTTTAATTTAGTTAAAAGGAAATCATTAGAGTAAAATTGTATTTATTAGTGAATTGAGTTATTTAAGGAACATGCATAGTATGCATCATGTAATATAAATTCTAAGTGGGTGTAAGAAGTAATCTCAACCATATATCACTTTGGATATTAGAGATAGATTGTAACTCACAATTTTAAAAGACTAGGAGAAGGAGGAAGACACTTGTGTTGAGGGATTCAACAATCATGACTCTTGACGAGAGGTCGAGGTTGAGAGACTCTTGTTGAGATGCCAAGAGCAAGGGACCTTGGTGAGAGACCAAGGTGAGGATATTTGGTGAGATGCCAATATCAGGAGACTCTTGGTGAGATGCCAAGAGCAAGGGGCCTTTGGTGAGATGCCAAGGTTGATAATCTTTGGTGAGATTCCAAGATCAGGATCTTTGGTGAGATGCCAAGATCGAAGATAGAAAAAGACTTTTTCTAGTGTGAGGAGTGTAGGAGCAAAGAAGAACTTTTGCTTACACTAGAGTGAGGAGATCTCATAGGTTGGGTGAAGATATTTCATCCAAGTGTTGATGAAGAGAGGGTTGGATCATGAAGGATTATTATTCAATATTTTGGATAAGTGGAGAAGGACTTCCATCTAGAGATCATACAGGTCAAGAAGGAGAGAGATCGGAAACAATCGTAGGTGGGTTGCAAAGGACAGAGATTAGTGGAAAGTAGAGTGTTGTACATAAATGGTCGTACAATATTTATGTATACATCTACAGGTCACAGTGGAGACAATCATGGATATCCACGGGTCACAGAAGGGAAACTCACTGATGTCCACGGATCACAGAAGGACAAGTCATGGATTCCTTGGGAAATGTGTTGACATAAGGTCGTACAATAGCACATGAGTTTCCAGGTATGGCTGAAGTGTATAATTCTCTCAGTGGACCATTTTCCTTGTTACGGAAGCCTTGATTTGACCTTAATAAAAGCATCATTGGATTGGTTTTCCCTTCGGCGTTATTTTCAAAGTTTATACATGAAAATATTGGTGTTTATCTATGCTTGATTCAGTTTCCTTGTTTATGTTTCCACTGCATGTTTAGTTGATTACTCAATTGTGATTTTAGTAGATAAAGTCATTTTGTTTTGAGTGAACTTTCAAGTGTTGAGTAGAGTGGTAAAATATCAACATGGTATTAGTGCATACCATGGGTTGAATCCGCTCAGGAATTATTTTCAACAAAGTAGGCTAGATGAGACAACCCCGTGGCAGAGTTTTGTTGCATATTAATCACAATTTATAGAATAAGGAAGAAATAACAAGATCAATATATCCCACATTCATTGGGAAATCATTATCAAAAGGGTTTATAATGAAAATGAGTCATCACCTAGTTTGAATGAAAGCGAGTGGAAGAGATATGGAACCTTATGTAAAGGATTAACCTTTGAGTGATTAGATCTTGACGATTCATCTCCTTACGATCAAAGATTGGGGTACGATACTTTGTGGGCAAACTCAACCATGGCAGTGCCACATCAATACCACGTCTCCAGTCAAATGAGTTCCACATCATAGGGATTCCACCCCAGTGCCACATCAGCACAAGAGATCTTGAAAAATGACTAAGTAATAAGACATCATGGAGAAAGTGAGCACGACTGAGAATAAAAAGTATGTGAAGAAATGAGCATAGACCCGTGGACCCATAGTGAGAAGGTAAAAAATTTACCAAGTATAGGAGACCCGTGGTAGGGGTATGAAAAACGACTAAGTATCAAACATCATAGAGATAGTGAGGATGATAGAGAAGAATGGACCCATGGATGAATGGACGAAGTAGAAAAGTGAAGAATGGAGATGTCTCATGGAGCACAGTGAGAATTTGAAAAATGAATAAGTATGGAGAATCAGTCAGACATGGTGAGACCTCAAAAAATGACTAAGTATGGTGGATCAGCCGAATGGACGAGGACATGAATAAAAGAAGAATGGATATTTCGTGAACCCATGGTGAGAGTTCAAAAAACTACTGAGTATGGAGACCAGATCGGATGAGCCAGAAGGTGAGAGATCTAACGGCCTAGGAGGTCGCCACATGTCACAGATCAGATGGCCCAAAGAGTAAGAGATCCAAAAACCCGTGAGGTCGCCACATGTCACGGATTAGACAACCCAGAAGGTGAGAGATATAATGACTCGGGAGGTTTCCATATGTCATAGAGCGGACTACCCTAAGGGTTAGAGATCCAACATCTCATGATGTCTCATAGACTAATGGTGAAATACTTAGAAAATTTTCTAAGTATGGGTGCAAAGTGAGTACGACGTAACATGAAGGTGCATTTTGGAGGTCACGGAAGTATGAAAAGAGATTCCTTAGACCCACAGAGAAAGGATTGGAAATGCACCTAAGTATAAGTGCAAAATGAGTGTTATGGAACTTGAGGGTGTAATTTGGAGGTCGTGGAAGTTTGAAGTGAAGAAGAGATACGTCCTAGACCCATGGTAAATCCATCGAGATAGATCGATGGTCAAGATCAATTCGATAGATCTGTTCAAATGGTGGTTGTAAGCTAAAGACCCAATGGTCATGATATGGTAAAAATAATAGATCGACAATTGAGACCTAATAAAGGGAAGATCAGACGGTTGTTGTGTATTGTGATTGCATGGTGTTTTTTGTGGATAGAAAACAAATCAACGGTCAAGATCAATCCAAGAGAACTAATTAGATGGTTGTATTGCATTGTGGTGGCATGGAGTGTTTGGTGGACAAGGAATAATATCAATGGTTGAGATCTGATCAAGGTACATATCATATGACTTTTCTGTGTCAAGGCTATGTTGTGTATTTCGGTGACTAGTAAGTAAATCAAAGGTTGTGATTGAACGAAGGTCCAAATTGGATGACGGTTGTGTAGTGTGGTTACATGTGATCCCAATATGTTGAAGAGGATCAATGTTCGAGATCAAAGAAAGGAGAGATCCAAAGGTGATTGTGCACCAAATTTTATGATATGGTATGTATGTAGATCTTGCATCAAACCAAAGGGGTTGGTGATGGTTTCGAAGGATTATTGATAGATTGGTTTTTAGGAGATATAGAGCCGACTCCATGAAAATACATTTTTATGTGGAAAAACTCTTGAGTACCTAGACACGATATAAATTACGATTTCATGAGTATTTTGATTGTGTGTAGAGAAAGTGGAAGTAATGATTGTGGAAGAGAATCTTTGAGGCTCGTAGATCCGAGGATGTTGAAGAATGAAAGGAATATCGTCTAAGGGTGGTTGGGAGGTGCAAGGACAAGGGAACTTTTGGAACTAAGAATATCGATAATTGTGATAGCAGAGATTGAGAAACATATTTGTGAAGTGTTGATTTGGTTCTCGACTAAGGGGATTGGTGTCTCCTACAAGTGGGTGCCTATGAATTCAATAGCTGTAGGTTGGTTCCTATGTGGAGAACTGAGTTGGTTCTCATTCAAGGGGATTGGTGTCTACAAACATTATTTCGGAGTTGGTGCTTAGGAGAGGAGATTGTTGTCCCCTGCAATTTGGTGTCTGCTAGCATTGTAACAGTAGGTTGGTGCCTATTAAATTTATAAAGAATGTTTTTTTGGTTTGCTCCCATTTTTGTTTCTATGTTAAATCCCTATGTACAATGGATTATATGATTGTATGTAAATTTCTCACTAACTTCTTATAATTGATGAAGTAATAAATTAATAAGGATTATAAGAAATGAAAAAAATAGTCCTATACTAATTAACCCCCCCTCTCATAAGTAAGTGTGCCAACATATTCAAAATTATGGACCCCTTCATCATCCTTTTCTTTGAATGAGTGCACTAAAGTTTCTTCAAAAAATATATTTCCTATACTGTATTCAGATTTTTTTTGATAGTTTGCAAACTGATGAAAATTTTTAGTATTATTGTCTCCTTCTTTAATCTAAATGGATAGAATATTCAACCACCATGATACCTCTTCCTTCTCCAGCAAGGCCTAACAAGTGGATTCCAGAGCTCACAATTGAGATAGGTCATCTTCTAATAGAAGGCTAGAAGCATTGTCTTCTTACAACTTCTTAACCTTGAGCTTGGATTCCTTAAGCAAGACTTGGGATTTCTCATTAAAATAAGAAATTCATTTTTTCATGGAATCTTTGACACTGGATATGTTTTCAAAAAATTGGAAAATGATAGAAGAGGAAGAAGCGAAAATTAGTTTCTCCCAAGAGTCCTCTACTAACTTCCTGTAATCCTCTCCCAATAACCAGAAATGACTAAACTTTAAAGAAGAAGGACGCTTCTCCTCTTCAAAATCTATTTTGAACAAAACCAAAAGATAATCTAATAGTCCTCTAGTTGACACCCAAGAATTCCTTAGGAATGGAATATCCACTATCACTTCAGACACCAAGAATCAATCAATCCTTTTATAGATCACATCTTCATTGACTCGAAAATTCCTCCAAGTCGACATTAACTTTACTGGTTTGATGTCTACCAGACGATGCGTTTCAAAAAACATAGAGAAGAAACCACTTTGAGGGTCCTATCTATAATTTTACCCCCACACTTCTCTTGAGGATCAATTTAGGTCCCCACCAATTATAATATGAGGATCTCCTAAGGAACATACCTCTACTAGAGTTTCCCAAAAAGGAATTCTCTCTACATAGGGATTGTAAATATTTATCACAGACAAAGTGAGACCCAACTCTTTAACTTCCAAATTAACCAAGATTGATAAATTTAAGGAATATGAAGAAAGGGATTTGAAATCAATAATCCACCTAGAAATCAAACCACCCAACTGGACCTTAGCATCCCCAACACAAAAATACCAATTTTTAAGCCAAGGCTCAAAAGTGACTCTGGCTCTAATTCCATCCACCATTGTCTCCTGAACTAAAATAATGTCCAGCTTGTGGCTTTGAATAATCCTTTTGAGGGATAATTGTTTATGGACATCCCCTACCCCTCTAGCATTGAAGGATGGAACTATGATGAGGGAGGGATTTTTAAGGGCTTCTCCTTGCCCAAGGGCCCTAGTTATGGTTATGTGTCTCCATTTTTTGATATCCTAAACCACCTTCTTCTATGCCTTCTGTAGATGATATTTCCTTCCAACTAAATTATGCTAGAGAGGATCGAGGGCTAATCCCTCTTGAGAAGAGGAGTCTTCCTCTAATTTCACTTGAGGTCTAAGATAATATCCCTTTTGGGGGGGAGGGTTTCTTTTAGAGGGTAGGGGTTTGGGAGTGAGATCTGCATCAAATGCTTCCTTAGTAAGAACTGGGTTCACCACATGTCCAATTTTTATTATAATATAATGGAGAAGAATATTTATCATCATGGCTACCTGAATGGGAATGTCGAGTTGGAAAAATAATTTTTGGAGAGAAAACTACCACTACCCTTGCATCTTCTACCTTCTAGAAAATAGTTCTTTTCCCCAACACTTCCAAATAATGAGGAGAACATTTAGAAACATAAATTGGTAAAATATTACCAAGATATGGTCAAAGTGACAAGACCAAGTCCTCCCCTCCTCCTTGCCATATTCTCCTGAATCTAAATGAGAAAAACCTTTTTTTCCATAGCCCGCATTCTCTTAGACTACTTGGTATTGAACCTCAATACTTTAAACTTTTTTATGCATACATTTATTTTTGGCTACCATAGGGATAGACATGATGCACTGAGCTTGAAGTTGGTTAGCTTCATGGCAGGTGAAACAACAAAAGGTTATCCTCTAGTAGTCAATTTTTTTGCCAACATGATTTTCTCGATAGAACCAAATATATTTCCCCCAACAATCCATCTCGTAGATCGACTTCAACTTGGATCCAAGCCCAACGATGGTCTACCTTGGAGGCCCAATTCAACTCCAGACTGACAAAGAACCCAATTTTGGTTTTAATAGCAACCAAGAAATATTCATTCCAGAATGCCAATTGAAGATTGGGAAGGATATCCCACACTCATTGAATGACAATCAGATCCCTAACTGAGTCAATATATGCATCCCAATTTTTAAGAACTAAATCAGAAGGCCCATAGCTCCAACATTGGCCCATGATTTTTATGTAGTATTCCTCTATAGAGAACACAAAACACAACCACCCATGCACCAAAACACGAAATACTGACAGATACCCTAAAATTGACAACCAATTAAGCTCCAACCATTGTTTAAGAGTATACACATGGATCAATTTCCCATAGAACCTTCCCACTAGTGCCTTGCCAAGAACCCTTGGGATGTCTTCGAGCTTAACATCTTTCCCAATCACCATTTAAACTTTCTTATGCCTTACCCTAATGCTTCTTCTCTTCCTCACAAAATAGGATCCTTGATGTGGCACCTCATTAGAAATTGCCTATGCCCTCTTCTTTGCTTGAATGAAGTTGATGGGGGAACCAAATAATTAGGTATGGAGAAAGAGAGGTTATAGGTTGCGTTAATTCCATTAAAGAAGTATCTGGACTTAGGTTTTTTGGGATCCGATCCCTCCAATCCACTTGTTCTCGCTCGAGGAGGAAAATGCCAAGGATCAACTAAAGCTTCTAGTATAAGCCCAAGTGGCCTACCCAGATCTTCCAGACTAGCTCGAGACACGAGTGAAAATGGTCTGCCATAAAAGTCAAATTGAGGTCGAAACACATGGATCTAACAAGGGATGTGTCCATAATATAGTTGTTCCTTCTCCATTGTGAGTTGGATCTATGGATAGCCATTGATAGAAGAGATATGGCAGGTAATACTCGAAAAGGGTATTGGAAAGGAAGCAAACTCACATAGGAAACCTTCATAACTTCCAGAAGTCAGATGCCAAAACCTTGACACAGTCTCTTCAAACCTTCAGATAAGAGAAATACCTTGGTTTTGGTAGAGAGTAAACCCTAGGACCGTAGAAACACCCTTGTTCCAAAAAGCCACCCCTCCCCCCACCAAATAAATACAACTCTTAATGATTCAAATATTTATTTAGTGAATGTAGTGTAGGAGTGGTGTTATATATGATATGCCCATTAAATACATTGCATGTGTGCATGAAAATATGATGGTTGTTTATTTTTTCATTACGCTTAGAACCGCTTTCTACAACCTAGTATGAAGGAGATGTGGAATTCCTTCCATGCTCAATATGGAGTTACAAGTGGCATTCTAAAAAGTTGTTAATACCAAAAAAATCAATGTCTTCCATAAATAAAATATTTCAATGTTCACCTCAACTAAATATTTTGTTTATATATATAGTTAGTTAGTAATTAAAAGTAAAAAAGAAAAAATTATTTTATTGATAGTTGTTTTTTGCATCCTAGTATTGAGGTAGATACATTTAAAGCAATTGAAAGTTAAAAAAATCTTATGGTTAAAACATTTCAATGGTTTGGTGTTGAGTATGAGGGATATGTGTAATTCCTTTCGTGTTTAACATGGAGTTGACACATGGTGTGTGCGTGCACACACACACACATAATCATAGTAGATTCATCTTAACTTTGAATATATTATGCAAGTCGGGTCTTGAGCTTGTCTCTCTTGAGGACAATCTCTCTCGCACACCCAAGAAACCCTCCATGGTAGAAGAAAAGAAAAACGACGGAGCAAAATATTATATTAATTTGTTTCTTGAGCAAGCTCTCACGTGACAGAGGGACGAAACGATGGAGAATTTTTTCCACATCCTTCAATGTCTGTTGATAACAAGTGTGTATTCATCAAGTGACCACTTTGGAGGCACCTTGCCTTTCAACGTACAAGTTAATTTTGATATTCCCATATTTGAAGGACATATATATGCAAATGTCCTAGAAAAATGGTTAATCTGATAGAAGGTTATTTCTTTTTTCACATTTTCACCGATAAGGAAAAGATCACCTTCACACTCCTTAAGGCTCTCCCCCATGTCAAACATTGGTGGGAAACTTACTAGGAGCAAAGTTCCACCGAGGAGTCTGGAATATATGGGGTCAAGCCCACTTGGGAATTTTTTGTGGATGTGGTCAATGAACATTATTACCATGTTGGTAACTATGATGACCAATACATGAGATGGACCACACTGTGGCAAGAGATGGGCCAAGCAGTGTCAAATTTCACCAATATCTTCCATACCTTGCACACCAAGATGGGTATCAAAGACTCTGAGAAACATTTGGTTCTAAAATACCGTGGGGATATACACATATACATCCAAATTGAAATGGATTTTCTGGACATCTCATCACTGGGTGTTGCTTATCGATATGGTGTTAATATCAAGTAGAAATTTAAGCACTAGAACAAACAGGAGTTCAGATCTGCAAATCTGCAACAACCAAAGCATGATAAAGACGACCCTAACAAAAAACCTCCCAAAAACTCGTCCAGGCCACAGAAGGGTAGCATAAAGACGAAGAAGGACATAGGAAAATGGTGAGATTTCCACAAAATCCCCTGGCACAACACCAATGAATGTCACTCAAAACAATCACTGGTGGCCCAAATCAAAGACAATGATTCAACCATGATTCAAAATATGATTCATAAAATACTGGTGGAAGACAAATCATTGATGCAGACCCCACTGCTATTGTCACGACCGCAACAATTCAACCAGAAGAACCAACAGATCCTGAAGAGGGGTAGTGCTTTTTTCATTCACAGATGTGGGTGAAAGGGACCTCGCTACATTTTATTGTTGATAGTGGAAGCCATAAGAACCTCATCTCAACAGAGGTCGTCAAATAGTGGGGACTGTCGACAACACCACATCCATAGCCATACAACATTAGGTGGCTTCGCCAAAGACGATATCTCCTGTCAGCCAGTAGTGTCGATTTTCATACATCACCCAACCCTTCAAGGATGAGGTATTATGTGATGTTTCCATGTTGGATGTCTGTGATGTTCTTTTGGGCTAGCCATATATGTGGAAGCACCATGCTATTTATGAGTGTCGACCTCGTAGTGTCATTGCTACTTTGGGGGATCATCTCTAAAGAATACGATAGGTAGTTCCAAATATTGTCCCACCTAAACAGTGCCGCAAGGTAGTATCTCATACTACAAAATTCAGCTTCTTTGCAATCTGCTCAAAAGTTGAAACGAAGGACACTACAACCACTACAGCCTTGGTTCAAGCACCTTTTATCCAACAAAAGCAGGTCGAAAATATTGCAGCAAAGCATAAAGACTCCTTCTACACACAGTCATCTCATGTAGTCTGACTAGTTAAAAAGGTCCAACCCTTCCAACCACAGGTTCGTGACATCCTTCAACAAACTAAGCAGTGCAACTTCTTTAGCAAGGGAAGCAGCTCATCAATATGTCGATTGGGAAAACACTTTTCCCTCTCCCCCGAGCACTCAATGCAATGGAGACCATTTATTCCTAAGGAGGGAGGATTGATCTAACTGTTATCGGTGGCCACCCACCTATTCCAACTAACTCAAAACAGTCTTCTGGCAATTTACTATTTTTAGCAGGTTTTTGGTTTCTAAACTTTTGGGACCATTTTGAAGGCCTAAATTAATTTTTTTTGGGATCGAACACCTTAATTATAACCAAAGGCTTTCATTGAGCCCCCAAATTGAATCTCCTCGGCGATACCTTTCCAACTAGCTATCGTGTGCCCCAAACGAAGATCATATGCCAAAGTTACACCCCCGGGAAGTTGATACACCAAACTACCCAAAACAGGGTCCACAAAATTGTTGTCTTTTCATCTTCCAGGGTTGGGGTTTTGGATTTTCTTTATGTTAAAAAGGCCTTTGGAGCCTCATTGTAATAATCATCTTCTTGCGAATGCGAGTAGCCGTCACATCTCTTCTTAGAGATAAGTTGCCACCATTCTAGCGAGTCTTTCACTCTGCGTTTCTACAGTTTTGTACATTTCTTTCATTAATAGAAATTGTGTAATACTGTATATTTGTGCCTCTTGTTATATTTCCGATATATTTTTGTTATATTATTGGCTCTCTTGCAATATCTCTGTATATTTATGTGTTATATCTCCGCTCTCATTTCGTGCCGAAAATAATTCGGATCAATATTTGATCGAGGATGACATTGTAGACAATCTATAGATATTTTAATCTTACATAAATCTTAAATCTATCAATTAAGATAAATGGCTACTCTCTCTCTCTCTCTCTCTCTCT
>JASDQU010242880.1:113057-130259 GCA_032191745.1 Picea mariana
TGTATAGTTAAAAATACAATCAAGAGAGCTTCAAAGTATCGGGGTGGTTGAAGGGAACCAAGCCCCCATTTAAGTTCAAAATAGGAATATATTATCAACATCAAGCCTACCCATGCAAGGGAAACCAGGTGCTCAAAAACTATGTTTAAAAGTTTTCTCATAAGTGGGAAACCAGGCATACAGTGGCCAAAATGATACTTAATGGCTACTAATGAAAACCAAAACCATAAAAGAAGAAACTAGGTGAACCAAAGATTACTTGAGAGGGTGACTAGAGGTTGCATCCTCCGGCTTTTCCTCGATAATTGGAGAGCAATAGGTTCCTGCACTGGAGGAGTTGTCCTTGTGTTCTTTGGTAGGTAGACCGACAAGCTTGCAGAATGAAGAAGGACCTTCTAGGTCTTGGCGCTCAATGTGCTTCCTTTTGTAAACACTAGTATTCCCAATTCCAATAATAACCTGAGCTTCTTGGGGAGCCTTTCCTTGCTGTGGGTCTTGGTGCTTTGGGGGCTTAGGAGAAAGAGAAGGGCCCTCCGAAGAAGAGGTACGAGTAGAAGGAGAAGAGGTTGAAGAGGATTTACTCTCCAATGGGATGCTTGGAGAACACAGTAAAACTTGGGCAAGCATGTTCTTCACAGACCAATAATGTTTTTTGTGAGTTCGAGCCCCTTGTCCAACTAACTATTGTACCATGATTTCTTCTTCCCAGTCATCCAACATGTCCCTCAGATGCATGGGAACTAAGCTATCATAACCTTCTGTCATCATGCCTTTAAGGCCAAAATGACCAGAGCGACCACGACCACCTCTTCCACACCAGGGGGTAGCACACAATCTTCTAGGTATAGTCACTTTGGGAGGTGGACAACCAAAGGTTCTCTCTTGAATACACAATCTTGTAGGGAGAGTAAAGTCGCCACAGTTTGGTCTTAACACAGTAAAATAGCAGCACACAGTGCCTGGAGACGTAAGCCACCTAGAGGAATCAACCTCACAGAGATGTCGAATAGGAGTGCAATAGTGAGTCCAGACAGAGTAAATCCAACACCAAAAAATTCCAAAGCGAGAATGATTGTTTCCATTCGCCAGAGGAGCCCATATCTAGCACATAATTGACATGATTTCCATTGTACAAATAATAAACTTGAGAAAAGGTCGAAGAGCCATGGAATTGAATGGCCTCGACCCCAAATTGTGTGGGGATTTAATTCACATGAGGTGTGATTGGAGGGGGACAAGGAGTTGGTTAAGGACAACCCCTTAAAAATATCAACTTGTTCATCAAAGGATTTCTTGGTTAAGGACAAGGAGTTGACGATTAAGTTGGGGTATTGGACCTCATTGGTACTTCTGGCTAAGTCTATTTCGGTCATCTTTCTTTGATATAGCTTGTTCACATGATAGGACAATGAGATGTAGGTTCTTAACTTTCTCTTTCCAACATGAATTTAATTGTTTGGTCCGGTTTGGGGAGGGGAGATATTATTTTGTTCTCATTTCTGTCATGTTGGTGACATTGATGCCAAAAGGGAGGACTGTGTCTAGATAGAAACCTTCTTCATTTTTTAAATCCATCTACAAATGTTCCCGCAAGGCATGTGCCCTCGTTCCAAAGGAAGCTATACTTTTTGTTGTTTCCCAAGCTTGAGTAATTAGGTCCATTCTTTTCTTGGTATTCTTCTCCACATAGCCTCTACATGATGTGAGGAGGCTAGAGGATCCTTTTAACTTGACTGCAGGGGTGGCAAGCACGGTTATTACTAAAAGATGGGAAATCAATGGGATAGGAATCAAAGATTCCTCCAATTACTTGATTCGGTCCTTCAGTCTGGCATTCTCCGCCTCAATGCCTCCAATGGAATCATCAAGAGAATATTTGGTTTATCAGTGAAGTCAAGAGATTTGGGACGACTGCATGTTCCTAAGGTTAATCCTTGAACGAGATTTCCCTTTCTTATTTCTTACATCTCTCTTTTCAATAGTTAAATTTTTAGATTCGTTGTAAAAAACAACGCTCTAGAATACGAAGGATTCATCTTCGTCAAAAATCTCGGTCTCAATTATTTCATTACGGGATTATGGTGGATCATGTCCATGGGATGATCAACGTTGCAGAATACKTTATCCAGATCAGTCTCAAGTTCCATGTATTCACTTTCAGTTCCGGGCTCTTCCGCTTGTTCCACAACATTTTTTCTCTTCTTCCTCACGGGAAGCTGGTGAGAACTATCAATTTTACCCCAAGRAGGGTTCTTATCTCCTCCTCTGTTTGAATAATTGTGGGTTTCTTTCTTATTGGGGTGGGTCGTTGGAGCGATGCACGAGGATGTCATACTCTTGGGAGTGGTCACTGGGGATTGGACACTCTTTTCATCGGGGCCTTTTCCCTRTTGTTTGTACAATTCATTGGTGCTTTGCAATGTCTCTAGGTCGCCAGCGTCAGGAGCGGGAGTGTTTTCATCATTGTCTCTGTCTTCGTTCAGGAGTGTATGGATAAAAGAATTATTGAAGCCAACTACTAGTAAATGTTCTACAAAAATCCCATCAGGGTCGAACCCTCTTAGCCTTTCAACATATCTTAGGTTCAAGTTGTTGAAATGGCCTGCGAAATCGTCAATATTATTGACGTTCCTGAGCACGAAGTCTCCGACTTTCCAAGGCAGAGGAATGAACTGTTTTTTTCTCTTCTCATGGAAAAAACGCAACCAGTAGTTGTATTGCCTTGCTATTTCTATAACAAACATTATGTCTATAATGTGACATGGAAGGAAAGTAGGATTTTATTTGGATCCAAAAATCATTATTACACTGTAATTCTCCATTTGTTCAAGTGTCCCCTTCCTGTCCAAAAACTTGGTTTCCTGGTCAGAAATCCAGGGAGCATCCTTTTCTAACAACAAATATTTGAAAACTGAGACAAAGTCATTAAAAACCTCATAAAAACAATGGGAGCCCTTGTGCCTCCACAAGGCCTAGTACCAGAAGGTTACTGGGTCAAATTCACAGTTTACCTTCCTGGACACAAACAATTTTTGAAATGAACAACAATGTGCTATCGCAAAAACCAAGTAGGATGACATATAAAATTTCTTCTCTTGTTTGAATCATGACAATTGGGAACAGATTTCAATGGAAATTAGCTTCCCCCAATAAAAAATGGCTTGTTCCTTGACCGTGAAATACAAATATAAAGAATCATGTGGGAAATGCTTCTTGTGGATTCATGTCTCGCTATTCTTGTAAACAACCAGGTAATTTCCTGGAATGGATTTAAAAAGGAACTAACCTGCAACTTTGTGATATCTTTAGGAACTATCGTTGGGTCTTCCAGGAACTCGAGTAAGAGGTCCAACCCGTTATCATGCTTTTTTAGGAACTCCTTGCAGTCTTCTCCTCTGAAGTTCAATGTTAGCTCCGACAATCTCAACATCTTGCGAAATACCTGAGGTGACAAAGAAACATGAGAGTGATCCCATAGTGGAATAATTCTTTGTCTTGAAATATATCTCTCGACACACCAAGAGACCACCTCCTTACAGTCAAAGACTTCAGGGACACAACCTGCACGAGCAATTCTAGAGGTCCAAATTACTTCATTCTAGGCAGAAGGGGATGAGTAGTAAGAATATGCCCTGGACCACTAGAATTTCTGGTCATCATGCCCGAAGACGTTCATTGTATCTCCAGAGAAATGTTGTTGAGTTGCTGCCATAAGTTGACAAGCACGTCTGTTTTCTCCAGACAATGTTTTAAATGAACACTCGGAAAGGGATAATATAACCCTCCAAAAATCTTGTTCCATTGCATGTGAATTGGAGATCTCCTTGAGCCTTTTGCTCATTAATGACAATCTCTATGGTTCCTGCATGATGAGTTGTTAGCATTAAAGCTTAGTAATTGCATACTTAGAAAGAAGTGTGAAGGTGGCGAGGATGACAAAGATCAATTAAGGATTGGAGATTTCGTGTACCCTCCAACCCAATGACCCGCGAAAGACATTCCATGATGTTTGAAATGAACACTCGGAAGGGATAATATAACCCTCCTCAAATCTCGGTTTAATGTGTATTAATGGGATATCTCCTCGAGTCTTTCGCTCATTAATGACAATATTTACGGTTCCTACATGATGAGATGTTAGCATTAAAGCTTACTAATTGCATATTGATAAAGAAGTGCGAAGGTGGCGGGGACGAGGAAGAGTGATTAAGAAATGGCTAAGTATGGAAAGCACTCGGTCGAGCTTCAAAATAGGGTTACAAGGGATACTCAGGAGAGGTGAGAGCCCAATGGTCAAATTGTTGGGTATGTGTTATATTCTTTGCAAGAGTAGTAGTTTCTGCATTGCGTCGGGCACGCAGGGGATTTTGAGGGGGGGGCACATGGTTTTTCTGTAGTGCCCCCGAGAAAAAACAATTCTACCTCGGGAAACATGTCACATATTTAGGTAGTTTTTCAGCACATGGTTTCTTTGCCGATGGTTTTCTATTTCCGGTTAAGGAATTAGGGTTGTTGACTAATCCATGTCATAGAGTTAGGGTTTTGGATGCCGCTCTCCTATATGTATATTGTATTTTAAACAATGTAATACAATGAATGAATATAGAATATGTTGGTTTTCTCGGTTTGGGTTTCTAGGGGAAAAATCTATGTGTAATGTTTGTATTTTCCATTGTATCTTTTCTGTTCTTTTACTGAAAATCTGTTTGCAGTAAATATTGTACAAGGTTAAAATCTACACAAATTGTATGTCTCAGAAGTTTTGAGTGCAAAATGTGTAACACAGAAGAGGGCATGATGGGGCAGTTCAATGGTCAATTTGTATATCGTGGAACTCCGAGTTTTGTTTGTAGGTTGCGGAACAATGGAAGCGTAATCTTGAGCCCGCTTTTTCGGGAACCCGCAATCGAAAAAGTGGCTAAGCATGGAATAGGGAAACAGTCGGCCGGACTCATTTTCTCTAATATATTGAAATTTGTAATGGATATCCTATTACTTGGCAAGATATTTTTTGCTTGTTTATGGACAAGTTGTGTAGGGATAGTCAATGTGACTGTCTCCTCGATCCTTTAGCTCATTAATGACAATATTTATGGTTGTTGCATGATGAGATGTTAGCATTAAACCTTACTAATTGCATACTTGGAAAGAAGTGCAAAGGTGGTAGGCACAAGGAACAACGATTAGGAATTGGAGATTTCGTGAACCCACCAACCCGACGATCCGCGAAAAAGATTCCATATCGCAGAACTCTGGGTGTTTTTTGTAGGTCACGGAACAATGTAAGTGAAATCTTGAGCCCTCCTTTTCGGGAACCCGCAATCAAAAAAGTAGCTAAGTATGGAATAGGGAGATGATCGATTGGACTCATTTTCGCTAATATATTGAAATTTGTAATGGATATCCCATTACCTGACAAGATCTTTTTTGCTTTTTTCTAGACAAGTTGTGTAGGGATAGTTAGTGTGACTGTCTCCTCAAGCCTTTAGCTCATTAATGACAATATTTATGGTTGTTTCATGATGAGTTGTTAGCATTAAACATTACTAATTGCATACTTGAAAATAAGTGCGAAGGTTGAGGGCACGTGGAACAACGATTAGGAATTGGAGATTTCATGAACCCGTCAACCCGACGATCCATGAAAGAGATTCCAAGAAATGGCCAAGTATGGAAAGTGGTTGGACGGGCTTCAAAATAGGGTGACAATGGATCCTCAGGAGACGTGAGGGCCTGACGGTCAAATTGTATGTCTCAGAACTTTTGAGTGAAAAATGTGTAACACAGAAGAGGGGATGATGTGAGAGTCCAGCGGTCAATTTGTATATCGTGGAAGTTCGGGTGTTGTTTGTAGGTCACAGAACAATAGAAGTGAAATCTAGAGCCCGCTTGGATGAGAATCCACAATTGAAAAAGTGGCTAAGTAGGGAATGGGGAAGCGGTCGGTCGGTGTCGTGATATAAAATCATGAGTGGAAATGTGAACCTRTGAGTCTGCCAAGCTGCGCACTTAGACATTTTCGGAAAAGCGACTAAGTAACCAGAAAGATAAAGTAGAGGGGAAAAAGAAAGGGGAATTYGATTAAGTATAGAAGAGGGAAAAGAAGGGGATAAAAGAGAGTGGGAAAATAGAAAGGGGAGGGAAATTTTCGGAAGCGGGAATTGGTCTCAAACAAGCCCCATCGTTGCAAAATCATCATTTTCTAGTCCAAAATTTTATCCACATACTCGTTTTCTATTGTTCTTGTATAATTAAAAAGGGTGTGAGATAATGAAAATATAAACTATAACTTGATTTTTGGCTATAACTATGTATAGTTGATTTACATGCGCTATTGATGTTTGGATTTTGTAGATAACAGTGGGTTAGGATAAATTTGCATTCTTACTATGATAAGGCCTTAAAAAAAGTAGAATAAGTAATCATTTTTTCCAATTCAATTCTCACACAATTTTTTTTTATGATCCCATATTATTCATCTTTGTTGATTCGATAACATGGAGGTCGATTTCGTAGATTGTGCTATTGGTCATTTTAGGCGACTGGGGTGTGTCAGCTAATGCTTTGATGAAGATTTGTTTTTATTGCAACATGTGGGAGTAATTGTGTTTTTGATACATTGTTTAATGCCTTGAAATATTATTTTAAGTATTAAACTTCTTGCAACAGATTATTCATTGAATGGTTTGTTGTTTCCCTATGTTTTAACTCTATTATTTCACTATTCTGTCATTAATATGCTACCAGCCAAGGAGAACCCTCATACATATCATCTTACCAATTTGACCATGATTTTCTCTTGGTGAAACAACACTCTAACTCACCAAAACATTCAAAAGAATGACCATTCCAAATTTTTGGTGGCCTGGCTCTTCCCTTTAGCACTCAGGTGCAGGATTTAGAAGAAATGATAACTATGAAGTTAATTAGACATCTCTACAGGATCTTCAATCAAAGAATAGAGAAAGTGAGTCATAGTTATACTTTCCAGGATGTGTTTGCATAAGAGAAGCATCGAAAAGCTATAGAGAAATCAATGGAGGGTTGTTGAAATAAACTTATTGTATTGTCAACTTGACCATAAGAATAACAACGACAAACTTGAATTTTAATATTGTGGTTGATTTCATAGCCCCATTTGACTTTAGCTAGCATATGTCATTTTTTTCAAAATATTTGCGAAGAAGAAATTTGGTAATTTCATTAATAAAGTAAAAGTGCTCAAATAGAGGCCAGGGGATGGACAACCAATAATATGTTTCCTTTTCGAGTGAAGGAATCAAGGAAGTGAGAGGGAAATAAGAGATCGTTCGCTCAACAAGGTTGAGATGAGAATGAAACTTCTTGGGCAGGACCCCAACTCTCGCATTGTGAATTAGTGTTGCTATGTTATATCTACATTACAAATGAAATTGAATGTTGGTTTGAAACTGTGTGAAATTCATTTATGTTTCCATAGAATCCTCATGTGATCGACACAATGCATTGTCATATAATTGTTCAATGCTTAATATTTGATTGAATTACTTGAGTCAATAAAATATTTAAGAACTACGAGACTATCGAACCATGCAAACGAGAAGAGGTGTTAAATCCAACAAAGAAACACCAACCAATATTCCAAGGCAAATTTTTAATAGTAAATCTATAAGGAAAATAGTGGGTAATATATATTTATCCATGGACATTGGACTGAGTTGTTTGCACCAAAGCATTGAACATACTTTTCATAAATATAGGTAGAGGATTTACAAAAAAAAAACATGCATACAATTATGAACATGTAGAAGGCATTGACAAGATTTTGAACATGTATACAAAATTGATTATCATGCTCTTGTAGGAACTCCTTCCAGTCTTTTTCTTTGAAGGTCAACATTAGCTTCGACAATCTTAACATATTGCGGAAGACCTGAGGTGTCAAAGAAATAGGAGAGTGGTCCCACAGTGGAATAATTCGTTGGCTTGAAATATATCTCTCAACGCACCAAGAGACCACCTCCTTACAGTCAAAGACTTCAGGGACACAACCTACACGAGAAATTACAAGGGTCCAAATTACTTCATTCTGGGTGGAAGGGGATGAGTAGTAGGAATATGCCTTACACCACTGGGAGTTCTGGTCCTCACCCCCTAAGATGTTAATTGTATCCCCAGAGAACATGAGACTGGTCCCACAATTGAATAATTCTTTGTCTTGAAATATATCTCTCAGCACACCAAGAGACCATCTCCTTATGGTCAAAGACTTCAGGGACACAACCTACACCAGGGACAAATCCAAAACCTAATAAAAAACCCTAAAAATGAAAGGAAAGGATATATCTCGGAGGGCCAGGACTGCCATCTGAGTTGAGAGACTCAAACTCTCGAGCTGCAAAGCGACTATTGTGTTCAGTGTCCTTTTATTTTCTAAAACCCCTTCCTTTGGTATTGTTAGGGCCGCCATCATCGAGTTGGGAAGTGCCCCCTGTTATGGTGGATTTAAATTTGGGCGCAGGAGTGGGAAAATCATCTTCATTTCCATCACCCATCGTTGTATCATCGTCCATCATATCATCTTCTTCCGGCTCGAAATTAACCGCATCAACCTCTACTCCGACCATTATTTCATGTTTTTATGCAAAATCCTTGAAATTTGGAGCGAGCGATGGATATACAGATCAAATGCAGGATATACACATTTATAGGGTTACAAAACAAATAAACGTGGGGGGGCATGATATACATGTTTATAGGGTTATGAAACAAATAAATGCATGGAGGGTTGCCTTGGAATTATTTGGCTTGAAATATATCTCTCGACACACCAAGGGACCATCTCCTTACTTCCTTTTGGGCGGAAGGAGACGAGTAGTAAGAATATGCCCTAGACCATTGGAAGTTTTGGTCATCGTGCCTGAAGGTGTTTACTCTATCTCGACATAACTGTCGTTGAGCTGCTGCCATAAGTTGAAGAGAACATTTGTTTTCTCTGGATGATGTTTGATATGAACACTTGGAACGGATAATATAACCCTCCGCAAATATTGGCTTGATGCGTATCAATGGGAGATATCCTCCTACCTTTCCCTGATTAATGACAATTTCTACGGTTCCTGCGTAATGAGTTGTTACCATTAAAACTTACTAATTTCATAATTAGAAAGAAGTGCAAAGGTGGTGAGGACGTCGAAGAGAAATTAAGGATTGGAGATTTTGTGAAGCCGCCAACCCGACGACGCGCGAAAGAGATTCCATGATGTTTGAAATGAACACTCGGAAGGGATAATATAACCCTCCACAAATATTGGTTTAATTCATATTAATGGGACTCGACCTCCTCGAGCCTTTCGCCCACTAATGACAATCTTTACGGTTCCTGCATGATGAGCTGTTAGCATTAAAGATTAATAATTGCATATTTAGAAATAAGTGGGAAGGTGGCGGCGACAGTGAAGAGTGATTAAGGATTGGACATTTTGTGAACCTACCAAGCTGACAACCCATTAAAGAGATTCCAAGAAATGGCCAAGTATGGAGAGCGGTCGGTCGGATTTCAAAATAGGGTCACAAGTTATACCCGGGAGACGTGAGGGCCCGATGGTCAAATTCTATGTCTTCAAACTTTTGGCAGCAAAATGTGTAATACGGAATAGGGCATGATGGCAGAATTTGACAATCAATTGGTATATCACGGAACTTCGGGTGTTGTTTGTAGATTGCAGAACAATGGAAGCACAATGTTGAGCGCGTCTGCCCAGGAACTGACGATCGAAAAAGTGGCCAAGTATGGAATGGGGAAGTGGTTGGTTAGACTCATGATATAAAATCATGATACATATTCGGAAAAATGACTAAGTAACCAGAAATGGAAAGTATAGGATAAAAATAAAGGGGAATTTGGTTGTCAATTTGTATATCGCGGAAGTCCAGGTGTTGTTTGCAGGGGGCAAAACAATGGAAGCACAATCATGAGCCTGCCTAGTTGGGAACCCGCAATCGAAAAAGTTGTTGAGTATGGAATGGGGAAGAGGTCGGTTGGACTTATGATATAAAAGCATCAGTGGAAATGTGAATGTGTGAATCCACCAACCTGCACACTTAGACATTTTTTGAAAAACGACTAAGTAACCAGAAAGGGAAAATAGAGGGGGAAAAGAAAGGGGAGGGCAATTTTCGGAAGCGAGAATTGGTCTTAACAAATCCCCATTGATGGTCTTAACAATAACTATGAAGTGCATTAGACATGTGAACAGGCTCTTCAATCAAGGAATAGAGAAACTGAGTCATAGTTATACTTTCCAGGATGTGTTTGCACATGAGAAGCATCGAAAAGCTACAAAAAAATCAATGGAGGGTTGTTCAAGTAAAATTATTGTACTGTCAACTTGACCGTAAGTATAACAACGACAGATTTTAATTTTAATTTTATGTGGTTGATGTCATAGTTCCATTGAACTTCACCTAGCATATATCATTTTATATCAAAATATTTCAGAAGAAGAATTTTGGTAATTTCATCAATCAAGTAAAAGTGCTAAAATGAACTACATATTACATTTGCTTCACAGAGCTTATATTAAAAGGCAACACGGGTCTTGTATATTCTTTAAGATCATAGAAAAACCACTAAGATCCTGAATCTATCATGCAGCCATAATTCAAAAACTGGGCCCATGAGAACCTTGAACTACAGTACGAAAGCACATGAACAGAAGTTTGTCAAACACAAGACAGGAAAAAATCAGTGGAGATTGGGCATTGTACCCCATCTATAACCAAATCCCCAAATGGACACTAAGAAATTTGTCGATTACTATATTACTATGAACCAAGATCACTTTGAATATTTGCTTCTGATAGTACTATGAACCAAGATCACGTTAACCTGACAATGTTCTAACATTACTAGTTCCGGGAAAGAGTGTCAGCATTTAACTTAATGGAGTTTGATGGTTTTGTTCAGAGGAGCAAGCCATTTTGACGACTCAAAGGAAGGACCTGATTTTTTCATAGTTGGATACTTTGTATGAGGTCTTTCCTCATGCTTCTCATTCTTGGACTGAACAATCTTATGCGCTTCCAGTTCACTTTTCCATGGCACTGCAAAAATATATTCATATCTTGATTGGGTAGCATGGACATATACAGATGAGATAGTTTCGTTTCTTGTCAAGGCATGATATGATTTATTTATTTTTTGGTTCAGTTGATATGCAGTATGGCATTGTCCTCATTTAATGTAAATTTTCTATGGAAGCGAAAGTCGTGTAACATGTAGACATTGTTTGCCTTTTTCTGCAGGTATACTTCATATGGTAATTCTGCCAACCCAGGAAGCACATCTTGTAATACAGGTTGTCTAATTGTACAATGTGCAATTGTGTTGCTAAGGGCTCAGATGGCAACATTGAGGCAATGTATATATATGTAAGGGAATTTTTTACTGCATCGTAGGCAGTCAATTGTGCCATCATTTATGAAAGAAGAAGCGGAAGCAGAAGAGTTGCATTTGACACATACAGGATCGAAGGGGGTCGAGTACACATTTGCTGCAACCAAAATACCCTCAACCTTTGCACGTGAGCATACTAGTTAATATATTGAACAATATAATATACAAATGCACAACAAAAAAGTTGCACAAAATTGTTTAAGGCAATTTTTATGTGCAAAGTGTGGATGCAATTGTAGATGTATACGTACAATAGTTATCGAGTTAGTTAGTTTCTTGAGATTTTGTACTATGTCTTTTCACAATTCTGTTACAAATGTTGCTTGGGTTGTGCGAAAGATCCTTTATTTAACATCTCTTTTCTTTGTTATATTTTTGAAGAGCATAATTGGAAATTTCCATTTATGCAACATTGAGAAAAATAAATTTGAATAGGTATCGAACAATTGTAGCTACAACATGGAGCAATGTAATAGTTTTSTAACATAACTGAGATATATGAGCATGTGAAAGTAAAGGAAAAAACTGGATATGGAGAATGATACCATTTCCTTGTCGTTGTTTGACTCTCCATATTTTATATGGAGAATGTGTTGCAAGCCGATTTTTCTTGCAAGTGTGATAGMTGCACCAATAGTTCTGATTGGGTAAATGCCATTGTTCTGTGCAAATTGATTGATTGTTGTGTCCGATACGAAACGATATTCTGAACAAATAGTGGGAAATTTTTCCACAATGCTTGTTTCATTGAGCGATATAATCTGATCAYAATCACCACGGTCATATACTGTTTTCGGTAGTATATTAAAATTTGTAATGGATATCCCATTACTTGGCAATATAGTTTATGCATGTTTCTGGACAAGTTGTGTAGGGATAGTCAGTGTGACTGTCATCATGGCTTCGTTGTTTATCATGTCATCACACCTAATGCATCTAGTTTTGTTTTCCTTGTCTAAGTAGGTGCTATACACAACCATTATGTCCCCGATGAAGACTTGTCCAATTTAGCGGTTGTTCAAGCCTTTTATCGATAGTATATTGGGTGTTATAATTTTAGACCCGGTGACATTTTTTGAACATAAAAAGTAATGTGAATGACAGTTTATATCATTTTTTTGTTTTTGTTTTTTTTGGCATAAATGTACAAGTAGATGCACAATTTGGATGAAGTATGTAGGTTAGAGTTTTGTAACCATACCTCTTAGTCCGTGAAGCTTGCACTATGTTGGGCATTTCACTTGCGATCATTGATACTTATTGTGAACTGAAAATCATGTGGTGTAGATGACATCAACATATTTATCATGGCATAGATGGATAAATAACTCAGTATATTTGTTTGGTAAACATAGCAAGAGCATAATGTATGAATCTTTACCTTTGGCCTCATCATTCTGTTGATGTTTGTGATGATTGACTACTCATGCCCATGCCACTCGTCCAACGTTTTCTGATGCAAGCATGTGTACATGAACATCATAATGACTAAATAAGCATATGCATTGTATATTTTTCAAAATTGTTTTGGATGTCACATACAGGCTCGAAGGGGATGGAGTATGAAATAAGGTGTCAAGGGATACTCAGGAGATGTGAGGACCCGACGGTCAAATTGTATGTCTCGAAAATTTTGAGTGAAAAAATGTGTAACAAAGAACATGGCATGATGGGGGAGTCCGGTGGTCAATCTGTATATCGCTGAACTTTTGATGTTGTTTGTAGGTCACGGAACAATAGAAGCACAATCTTGAGTTGGCTGACCCCGGAGTCCGATTGCCAATTTGTATATCATGGAACTCTAGGTGTTGTTTGCAGGACACAGAACAATAGAAGCACAATTTTGAGCCCACCAACCCAAGAACCCACGACCAAAAATATGGCTAAGTATGGAATGAGGAAGCAATTGGTCAGACTCGTGATATAGAAGCATGAGTAGAAATGTGAACCCGTGAGTCCACCAACCCGCACACCTAGACATTTTCAGAAAAAATGACTAAGTAAAGTAACCAGAAAGGGAAAGTAGAGGGGGCGGGGGGGAAAGGGGAATTCAGTTAAGTATAGAAGAGGAAAAAAAAAAGGGATAAAAGAGAGTGGGAAAATAGAAAATGTGAGGGAAATTTTCAGAAGCGGGAAGTGTCAACAAAGGCTCATTGTTGTCAAATCATCGTTAGTCCAATATTTTATCCACCTACTCGTTTTGTGTGTTTGATTTACTATCACTATTGGTATACCCTTTCGAAGATTGTACTTCAACTTTCTCTGTTGTGGCATATAAGATTTCATCCTCTTGTCCAACTAGTCTGTTTCTTTCAATGTAGCAATGCAAAATATACAATGGACATGAAGGTAAGTTGGTATGTAGAAAGACATGTAAAAAAAGAAATACAGTTCTATTTATTTCAATGTAGCAGTACATAAAATACAGTTGACATGAAGATAAGTTATTATGTAGCAAGATATCTAGTATCTACATACAATAAATTAGGTGCAAAGCAGTAGAATAAATATACAGACACTAAATGAAATACAAAACAATGGAATATGAAATAAAAGTAGAAGCATGCACCTTTGTATCTCTTCTTCTACATTTGTGGTTAAGAKTCCTTCGTCTTCTCCAGTTATTCTKCTTGTTTCAATGTSGGAATGCACAAAATACAATGAACATGAATGTAAGTTGGTATGTAAGGGAAAACATGTAATATGTACATACAATAAATGAGAATCAAAGGAATAGATTAAAAGATAGAGTTAGAAGCACGRACCTTTGTTTTTCTTGATCCATGGTTGTGGTTATATGGAATTTTTCCTGGCCAAAATATATTACAAGCCATAAAATATTAAGAAGTTGGATGATCATAGCTGAATGACTTGGTTTTGTGCAACAAAGTATCCAGATATACCTTGAGACATGGAAATATGATTTTGTAATGTGTTTGATGTATATTTCATAATTCAAGTACAAGACAAATTGTATCATGGTTAGACCCGTATGTGTATAACATAAAGAGGGTGTATTGTGAAATGGGCACATTTGACCATACATGGTCTATAAGTCTGTTTTGTACATGCTTTATCTTAACCAAAAGAAAGTGGAGATTGTAATTGCACCTGTAGTTTTCCAATTCTTTTGTTATGACACTACTTTGTAACATGTCAACATTGAAGTCTCCTAGAATGATAATGGTTTCGTTAAGATGTAAATGGTGTAATGCATTTGAAAAAATATTCACTATGTTGGCAATGTTGCATGTGGAGCGACATAGAGATTGAATATTGAAATTTGCAATCCACGAAAAATTACTCTTGCTAGCACCATCTCAACATCTTTTTCTTCTACAAGAACATTTTGAAAAGGCATGTAGGTATTCATTCTCAGACAAGGTGGGAATATCATCGAGGGCATGGTAGGAAGGCTAAAGAATTTGCTTATTCAATTGAGGCGTTAGATCTCCACTTCGTCACATAAGGTAAAGGACTGAGATTTGTAATGCTAGAAAAAATTACAGTGGTAGTTGTGCACACAACATTGGCATGCATATGGTTCAGAGTTTGGAGAAAAAATTGGAGAAAAATTTAAGAGCATGAGGGAAAGATATGCGAACCTCTATGGAAATTCTGCAACATAGGAGTGATGAATAAATATCTAAACATTCTTATTTGCAAACTGCAAATAGCAAACAGTAAAGAATGAATACGAGTGAAACTATGGTATTGAAACTTACTCGTCAATGATGAACGACAGAATCACAGGTCCAATTGCGAGTGCAGGATTTCAACCTTGCAAAGTGAAATAACAGGTCCTAGAACTACCTAGGATTTTCATTACAGGTCCTGGAACTTTTTTCTTTATAACTTACTGAAATATGTCACCGAAAAATATGGACAATGCCCGACAATGGTGTGCAATTTTGTTGCAGCTTGGTTATCGTTGTGTCATACTTAGCCCTTCTACACCTACCTACAGTTTTCTTCTACAAGAACATTTTGCAAAGGCAACAAGCTTGGCATCGTCTTTTTCATGTGAAAGACACGAGTTCGATTCATGTACGGGATAGATCGGTACTCATTCCCGGGCAAGCGGAGAATATCATCAATGGCAAGGTGCGAAGGATAAAGAATTTCCTTATTCAATTGAGGTGTTAGATTTCCACTTTGTCACATATGACAAAGGATCGAGATTTGTAATGCTAGAAAAAATGACAACCAAAGTTGTGCAGACGACATTGGCATGCACATGGTGTAGAGCCTGGGGAAAAATTGGAGGAAAATTTAAGAGCATGAGAAAAAGATATGCCAACCTCTATGGAAAGTCTGCAGGATAAGAATGATGAATAAATACTTAAACATTATTACTTGCAAATTGTAAACAGTAAACAACGAATACAAATCGCAGGTCCAATTGCGGGTGCAGGACTTGAACCCTACAAAGTGCAAAAAAATCTACAACTATCGGTGCAGGATCCCAACCTTGCAAAGTTGAAGCAAACAAAAGCAAGCAGCAAGCAACAAACCAGTGAGCAAGCACCAACATTTCCAACTGCATTGGACATTAGCTTGTTGAAAAAAAAATTCAAATCTCATATATGATGATATCTTGTCACAATAAATCACGTTTTTTTATTAATGTGGTCCCCATCTAGTTTGAAGCCAAGTATTGTGATGTACTCTACTTTACCTATTATTCCATGTAATTTGATGTGTGCCACATCAAAATAATATCATTAAAATGCATTCTACTTTACCTATTATTCCACGTAAGCTGCAGGTGATGTGTGCCACATCAAAGAATATGATTAATGCGGAAAAAATCCATTGACGTTAGCTGTGATTCCCATCTTCGTAGGACTGCCTTAGTGTCAATGTTGTCTTCATTTATATGTGGGCACAACATTCCAACCCTCAATAAAATTGAACATTTTATAATACTCATTTGGCCTAGAAAAATGTTAATTAATGGTGAAAGGATTGTTTTATTTTGGAATCTTCTCCAATCAGCATTGAGGATATTCTTCTCCAATCACCATTTAGCTAATGACCATGGACCTCCCTTTACCCCCACACACACTATGATTCTCTTAATGTCAACGTTGTGGTCATGTATGAGGTTCTAGATTCTCCTAAAAATAAACCTTATATAGTAATCATTTGGATAGAAAATGTGTTAATTAATGATGGTGGGAGAGTAGGTTTCGTTGACGTTAGGGTTCTCATAGAAAATTATGATGTTCCTTAAGACATGAACGTCATTGATAATGAATGTTTTAATTGAAGAGCTAAGTGTCATAACGTGGTGAAGAAGGTTAACCCCTATTTCCATCACCTCTCCTTTATCACTTTCACTTGCATTCAATAATACAACACAATTCTAAGGTTTTGATAATATGAATGCGACAACTCCTTCCACCCCTCTCGAGGTATAAGGGTGGTTACGACATATTTGGAGAGTGGTCCAATCCTTCCACCCCTCTCGAGGGGTAAGGGTGGTTACGACATATTTGGAGAGTGGTCCAAAGATGATCTTAAGAATCTAAATGCATATCTCAAAGAAAACCATATTATCTTTTGCTTTCAAACATTGACTAAGAATATAAAATGAGATTCCACTTCATCTCAACCATATAATCCATTTTTCTAAGAATACAAAATGAGGTTTCTCTTTACCATATTTTGATTTGAATTTGTAAAATTGGACTATTATTTGATTTTTTTTTAAGTTAAATAAACATTTATCTATGGATATAAAATGAGATTCCACTTTACCA
>JASDQU010242880.1:145829-161583 GCA_032191745.1 Picea mariana
TTGACTGTTTGTTTAAGTTTCATTATCAGTTTTCTCTTCTAGGTTCAGAGAACACTTTGGAGTATTTAGAAATCTCATAAATAGGATTTTTATGTTATTAATTATTTCCTATATGCAACATACTTAGGTAGGTTACTTGTTCTCGGCACATATGGTGTAGCGACTCTTTCGATTACGAATCTTGGATTAACATTTAAATGAGTGTGAGATATACATTGAACATATTTACCAACATTTATCAAACACTTCATAATCTTTGGAAGCAAGTATTACATCAAGAAGTTGCATAAGGACGGTGACAGTCATCCATATCTTACCTAGAATGACCATAACAACAAAGATGAGTGTGCGCCTATGAAGAGAAAATCAGACCAAACTAAACAAAAGAAGAAAAGAAAATTCTACGTGTTGAGAAGATCTTGTGAGGAAATTAAGTTATGGATGAAGACATGACGATTACAAACAATCAACCCCAGAGAACTCAGACTGTGTAGGCATGGTGAAATTGGAAGTTGAACGAAGACAACTCTGTGGTGAGAAGACTAGAGAAGAGGAGTATGTTGATGTTTCTAGCAGCATCGAACAAGTAATTTCTCATTGGCATGTGTCTAGCATGTGGAAGTTGTCAAAGAATATTCTATTCTTGAGTTTACTTTAGTTAACAGGAATAGTAAACTGAGTTATTTAAGGAATATTCATAGCGTGCAACATGTAATATAAATCTTAAGTGGGTGTGAGAAGTAATATCAACCATAGATCACTTTAGATATTAGAAATATATTGGAACTCATTATTATAAAAGCAAGGCTAGTAGAAGGAGGAAGACACTTGTGTTGAGGGAGTCAACAAAGTCAGGACTCTTGACGAGAGTTCAAGGTCCAGAGATTCTTGGTGAGATGCCAAGAGTAGGGACCTTCATGAGAGACCAAGGTGAGGATATTTCGTGAGATTCCAAGATCGGGACACTCTTGGTGAAATTCCAAGAGCAAGGGACCTTTGGTGAGATGCTATGGTTGAGTATTTTGGGTGACATTCCATGATCAGGATATTTGGTGAGATCCCCATATTGGAGATAGAAAAGAAGTAATTTTTCTAGTGTGACGAGTGTAAGAGAAAAGAAGGAATTTTTCTTACACTAGAGCGAGAAGATCTATAGGTTGGGTGAAGATATTTCATCCAAGTATTGATGCAAACAGGGTTGGATCATGAAGGACTATGATTCAATATCTTGGATAGGTCAAGAATTACTTCCATCTAGAGATCATATGGGTCAAGGAGGAGGGATAGAAAAAGCAGACAAGTTGGGTTTCAAAGGACATAGACCAAATGAAAGAAGAACATTGTATAGAAGTGGTTGTACGGTCTTTCTGTACACATCTGCAGGTCATAGTGGAGATAGTTGTGGATATCCACGGGTCACAGAAGGAAAAGTCATGGATGACGTGGGAAACATGTTGGTACAAGGTCATACAATAGCACAAGAGTTTCCAAGTTTGGTTGCAGTGTATAATTCTCTGAGTGGGCCCTTTTCCATGTTACAGGAACCCTGATTTGACCTTAATAAAAGAATCATTGGACTGGTTTTCCCTCTGGAGTTTTTCTAGGGGTTTATACTCGAAAATATTGGTGTTTGTCTGTGCTTGATTTGGTTTCCTTGTTTACGTTTCTATTGCATGTTTAGTTGATTACTCAACTATGATTTTAGTAGATAGAGTGATTTTATTTTGAGCTAACTACCGAGTGTTGAGTAGAGTGGTAAAATATAAACATGGTATTAGTGCATACCAAGGGTGGAATCAACTCAGAAATTATTTTCAACATGGTATCAAAGAATGGTTGCTCTGGGAGGAAACCAAGTGCACCTGGTATCGACAAATATATGAGATCCGAGTGACCATAGTAGAGATCAAGTTCAGATCTAGGGTTGCAGCAACAAATCTATGGGATCATGAGTGTCGAGGTGGGTGCGTGAAGGACTTAGAATAGATCCATGTTTTTTTGTAGTAGATCAATCATATTTATAGGAGATTTTAGCAGATCTATAAACCAATAGGAAGATATCGAAGGACTAATTTCTGGGAAACATTATAGTCGAGGCTTTAAAGGAGAGAGGGAGCACATGGGAGAAAATATGGAATTTTCCTCATGTGCTTGAGAAGAGGTTGGAGAGGATTTACTCTCCATTGGGATGTCTGGAGAACACAGTGAAACTTGGGCAAGCATGTTCTTCACATACCAATAAGCTTCCTGCTTGCTGATAAAAATATTCAGAAATTTATGACTGTAATCTGCCTTGATTTTCTTGCCAATCTTACTAAAAAAATATTACAGTCCTCTTTATCGATTTCTATGCCAAGTATCAATTGTACGGTCTACCCAGAATCCATACAATACGACCTTTATACTCTGTTTTACTTTAACTCCTCAATTTGCATGCTAAAAACAACCTTGGAATGCATGCTCTACTCTACAAATGGACTCTTCCTCAACTCGACTCTCTCTCTCTCTCTTTCTCTCTAAGTCTCATGAATAACACCAAAAAAATGGGGCTTCTCTTTCCCTAATTCGACCTCATGAGGGAAGGTGAAGAGTCATCTAATCTAATGGTGGAGATTATATTCAATCAACCCTTTAGTCACCCACTTCACTTACATTTCATAAAGTCACTTTTAATTTCACATCACATGAAATTAATGCACTAAGGACCATATTGGACATTTTCTCACCCCTAGGCGCCTAGGTGATGAGAAACACTTTTCCTTGGTACTTTTTAATCTAATTTATTTGAATCATTATAGTATACATGAATCAACAACGATTTTCTACAAAAAAAGCTCCATTCTTTGACAGGTCAGATTATGCATTATGGAGCATAAGAATGAAAACCTATATGATGTCTCTTGTATTTGAAGTATGGAGCACAATTGAGAATTATTACATGGATCCAACAATCCCACATGTACTTCCAATGGATATAAAGCTCAATGACAATAACTCTAAATCCATGAATGCAATTCTATGTGGTCTGGTAGAATAAGTGTTTATCAAATTCATGGATTGTCGTTCAACAAAAGAGGCGTGGTATACATTACATAAAATATATGAAGGGGATGACAAAGTCAAAAATGAAAAGTTGCAAACCATAGAGGACAGTTTGAGATCCTTAAGATGAATGAAGATTAAATTATTGCAACATATTTTCTTCGTGTGGATGAGATTTTCAACACTATCAAAGGATTGGGTGAAGAAATTGAAGAAACCATCACTTTGCAAAAAGTGCATAGATCACTTCCCTCAATATTTAATCCCAATATATGTTACATTGAATAATTAAAGGACCTAGACAAATTGACAATGGATGAGTAACATAGAAACCTCATTGGATATGAATTGAGGGTAAAACGGGACAAGCCAACAAAACTATCAAGGAAGAAATCATCCTTATAGGAATCAAAGAAGAAAAAGATAGAAGGATACAAGAAGAGTGGTGGCTCATACAGTGAATAAGGTGAGGAAGAAGCCAACTTTTTCAGGAATCTCAAAAGAGGATTGGGAAAATACAAAGGTAAGCTTCCCTTTATACGTTTTAATTGTGAAAAAGTAGGACATTTTGCTGCTAAATTCCCTTATAAGAATAAAAATAATGAAGAAGATTCCATCCTCAAAGGATCCAGGAAGGGCAAGAATGAAAAGAAAAGAAAGTTCTTTAGACAAAATAAGAATCTATATACCAATGAGGACAACATCTCTTTAGATGACATTGGCAATGAAATCGATGGAATTGTCTTTATGGGTCTTGAAACACAAATAGATGTCCTAGAAAATGGAGACAGATTCAATAGAAGAAGACAATCATGAAGATGATTCAAAACTATAACTTGAAGCATAACTCATTAGTGATTTAGAAGAAATAGACAAACTCAAAGAAAAGAATAGAAAACATAAAAATGAATTGCAAAAATAAAAATAAGGAGGAACATGATATTGAAGAAACTGAGAACATAGTAATTGTCCTAAAGGTTCAAGTAGAAGAGGTAAAGAGAGTTGAAACAGTCTTAAAATCCAAACGAAAAGAAAAAAAGAAAGATATATGCAACAATCTATAGTTTGAAATAGTTTATTTGAGAAAGGAGTTGGAAAGATCACCTACCAACATAAAGTTTGAGAAGATCTCTATAACCTTGAATGAAATCATAAATCATAAAAGATCACCATTTGACAAGACTGGTCTTGGTTATAGTAAAAAGAAGAAAGTTGTTGATGAAGAAGCTTTAATCTCTTTAAAGAAATCAAGTAAAGAAATAACCACAAAATATGTTGATACACTCAAAAACTCTATCAAGGTTGAAGATAACAGCAAGGAAGAACATTATGTTCCACATAAGACAAATATTCTTCACAAGGACRRAATTAKGAAGACTAACACATCAAGATGGAATCACACAATCAAGTACCAAAATTCTTTCTTTGGATATTGTTATTCTTGCAATGGATTTGGTCATAAAGAAATAGAACAAATATAATAGGCAATTTTATTAGGAGAAACAATAGAGATACCCATGGATTCTCAAGGATAAATTAAAACTAATTTTCCCCTTGCAGAACTATAACATCATATTTTTTAACTGCAATAATTTTGGGAATATAACAAAATTCTATAGAACTGATTTTAGAAAAGATTAGAAAGAGGAAACCGTGATAATCATGGAAACCGTGATTGCCTAAAAGCTACTGTAAACAAAATTCTAACTAAGTTGTCTACCAAATGGCTATTAATGAAAAGCAAAAATATAAAAGAAGAAACTATGTGAACCGAAGATAACTTGAGAGGGCGACTAGAGGTTGCATCCTTCGGTTTTCCCTCGATAATTGGATAGCAATAGGTTTATGTATTGGAGGAGTTGTCCTTGCGTTCCTTGGTAGGTAGAACGATGATCTTGCATAATGAAGAAGAGCCTTCCACGTCTTGGCCCTCAATATGCTTCCTTTTGTAGACACTATTATTCCCAATTCAACCATAACCTGAGCTTCCTAAGGAGCCTTTCCTTGTTGTGGGTCTTGGTGCTTTGGGGGCTCAGGAGCAAGAGAAGGGCCCTTCGAAGAAGAGGTATGAGTAGAATGAGAAGAGGTTGGAGAGGATTTACTCTCTAGTGGGATGCCTGGAGAACACGGTAAAACTTGGGCAAGCATGTTCTTCACATACCAATAATGCTTCTTGCTTGTTGATAAAAATATTCATAAATTTATGACTGTAATATTCCTTGATTTTCGTGCTAATCTTACTCAAAAAATCGTACATCCCTCTTTATCAATTTCTATGCCAAGTATCAGTTGTACGGTGTTCCAAGAATCCATACAGTACGACCTCTATACTCTGTTTTACTTTACCTCCTCGATTTGCATGCCAAAAACAACCTTGGAATGCATGCTCTAGTCTATAAATGGACTCCTTCTCCTCAACTCGACTCTCTCTCTCTCTCTTTCTCTCCAAGTCTCATGAAGAACACCAAAAAATTGGGGCTCCTCTTTCCCTAATTCGACCTCATGAGGAAAGGTGAAGAGTCATCTAATCTAACAGTGGAGATTAGATTAGATCAACGGTGGTGATTAAGGGATCCTTTAGTCACCCACTTCAATTACTTTTCATAAAGTCACTTTTAATTTCACATCACATGAAATTAATGCAGTAAGGACCATATTGGACATTTTCTCACCCCTAGGTGCCTAGGTGATGAGAAACACTTTTCCTTGGTACTTTTTAATTTAATTTAACTAAATCGTTGCAGCACACATGAATAAACAAGGATTTTCTACAAACAAAGCTCCATTCTTTGATGGGTCAGATTATGCATTATGGAGCATAAGAATGAAAACCTATATGATGTCTCTTGGATTTGAAGTATGGAGCGCAATTGAGAATGGTTACACGGATCCAACAATCCCACATGTACTTCCAATGGCTATAAATTTCATTGACAATAAGTCTAAAGCCATGAATGCAATTCTATGTGGTCATGTAGAATCAATGTTTATCAAATCCATGCATTGTTGTTCAACAAAAGAGGCGTGGGACAAATTACAGAAAATATATGTAGGGGATGACAAGGTCAAGAAATTAAAGTTACAAATCCATAGAGGACAGTTTGAGAGCCTTAATATGAATGAAGATGAAATTATTGCAACATATTTTCTCTGTGTGGATGAGATTGTCAACACTATCAAAGGATTGGGTGAAGAAATTTGAGAAACCATCACTCTGCAAAAAGTCCTTAGATCACTTCCTTCAATATTTAATACCAAGATATTTTTCATTGAATAATTAAAGGACCTAGACAAGTTGATAATGGATGAGATATGTAGGATCCTCATTGCATATGAATTGAGGGTAAAACGGGACAAGCCAACAAAACTATCAAGGAAGGAAGCATCCCTCAAGGAATCAAAGAAGAAAAAGATAAAAGGATACAAGAAGAGTGGTAGTTAATACAATGAATTAGATGAGGAAGAAGCCAACTTTTTCGGGAACCTCAAAAGAAGATCGGGAAAATACAAAGGTAAGCTTCCCTTTATATGTTTTAATTGTTTAAAAGTAGGATATTTTGCTGCTAAATTCCCTTATAAGAATATAAATAATGAAGAAGATTCCAACCTCAAAGGATACAAGAAAGGCAAGACTGAAAAGAAAAGAAAGTTTTTTAGAAAAAATAATAATTTATATATCAATGAGGACAACATCTCTTCAGATGACATTGACAATGAAATCGATGAAATTCTCTTTATAGGTATAGAAACAAAAATAAATATCCTAAAAAATGAAGGCAACTTCAATAGAAGAAGACAATCATAAAGATGATGCAAAAGTAGAACTTGAAGCATAACTCATTAGTGATTTACAAGAAGTAAACAAACTCAAAGAAAAGAATAGAAAGCATAAAAATGAATTGCAAAAATACAAATAAGGAAGAACATGATATTGAAGAAATAGAGAGTGTTACAAAGATGATCTTAAGAATCTAAATGGATATCTCAAAGTAAACCCTATTATCTTTTGCTTTCAAACATTTGACTAAAAATATAAAATGAGATTCCAGTTCATCTCAACTATATAATCCATTTTTCTAAGAATATAAAATGACCATATAATCCATTTTTCAAAGAAATATAAAATGAAGTTTAGCTTTACCATATTTTGAATTTGAATTTGTAAAGTTGGACTATTTTGTGATGTTTTTTAAAGTTAAATAAACATTTAGCTATGAATATAAAATGAGATTCCACTTTATATATATATATATATATATATATAATTTATTTATTTAGTTAGTTAGTTTGTGTTTATATTGAGATTTTTTTAGATTTAGTATGTAAGAGAGATTGTAATGTTTATATTCTTTGTAATGTTATATAAAAAAAATGAAATTCTCATTTCTTTTTATTTTGTTTTGATAATGAAAGCGTATTTATTTTTTTGTTTTTTAAGTTTTAGAGTTTTAATGTATTATTGTATAGCTAAAAGTATAATCAAGAGAGCTTCATAGTATCAGGGTGGTTGAAGGGAAGCAAGCCCCTATTCAAGTTTAAAATAAGAATATATTATCAACATCAAGCCTGTCTATACAAGGAAAATTAGGCGCTCAAAAACTATGTTTAAAAGCCTTTCCATAAGTGGGAAACCAGACATATAGTGGCCAAAATGATACTTGAAAATGGATTGCCTAAAAGCTATTGTAAACAAAATTCTAGCTAAGTTGTCTAACAAATGGCTACTAATGAAAAATAAAACCATAAAATAAGAAACTAGGCGAACCGAAGATTACTTGAGAGGGCGACTAGAGGCTGCATCCTTTGGTTTTTCCTCGATAATTGGATAGAAATAGGTTTATGCATTGGAGGAGTTGTCCTTGCGTTCCTTGGTAGGTAGATCGATGAGGTTTCATAATGAAGAAGGGCCTTCTAGGTCTTGGAATTCAATGTGATTCCTTTTGTAGACACTAGTATTCCCAATTCCAACCATAACCTAAGCTTCCTAGGGAGCCTTTCCTTGCTATGGGTCTTGGTGCTTTGGGGACTCAAGAGCAAGAGAAGGGCCCTTCAAAGAAGAGGTATGAGTAGAATGAGAAGAGGTTGGAGAGGATTTACTCTCTAGTGGGATGCTTGGAGAGAAAAGTAAAACTTGGGCAAGCATGGTCTTCACATACCAATAATGCTTCCTGCTTGCTGATAAAAATATTCAATTTTTTTTTATTGTAATTTGCCTTGATTTTCATGCCAATCTTACTCAAAAAATCATACATTCCTCTTTATCAATTTCTATGCCAAGTATCAGTTGTACGATTTTCACAGAATCCATACAGTATGACCTCTTTACTCTATTTTACTTTACGTCCTCGATTTGCATGCCAAAAAAAACCTTGGAATTCATGCTCTAGTCTACAAATGGAGTCCTTCTCCTCAACTCGACTCTCTCTCTCTCTTTCTCTCCAAGTCTCATGAAGAATGCCAAAAACATTGGGGCTCCTCTTTCCTTAATTCGACCTCATGAGGGAATGTGAAGAGTCATCTAATCTAATGGTGGAGATTAGATTAGATCAATGGTGGTGATTAAGGGACCCTTTAGTCACCCACTTCACTTACTTTTCATTAAGTCACTTTTAATTTCACATCACATGAAATTAATGCACTAAGGACCATATTGGACATTTTCTCACCCCTAGGCATCTAAGTGATGAGAAACACTTTTCCTTGGTACTTTTTAATTTAATTTAACTGAATCATTACGGTACACATCAATAAGCAAGGATTTTATACAAACAAAGCTCCATTCTTTGATGGATCAGATTATGCATTATGAAGCATAAGAATGAAAACCTATATGATGTCTCTTGGATTTGAAGTATGGAGTGCAATTGAGAATGGTTACACGGATCCAACAATCCCACATGTACTTCCAATGGCTATAAATTTCATTGACAATAAGTCTAAAGCCATGAATGCAATTCTATGTGTTCTGGTAGAATCAATGTTTATCAAAGTCATGCATTGTTGTTCAAAAAAAGAGGCGTGGGACAAATTACAGAAAATATATGCAGGGGATGACAAGGTCAAGAAATAAAAGTTACAAATCCACAGAGGACAGTTTAAGATCCTTAATATGAATGAAGATGAAATTATTGCAACATATTTTCTCTGTGTGGATGAGATTGTCAACACTATCAAAGGATTGGGTGAAGAAATTTGAGAAACCATCACTCTGCAAAAAGTCCTTAGATCACTTCCCTCAATATTTAATACCAAGATATCCTCCATTGAATAATTAAAGGACCTAGACAAGTTGACAATGGATGAGATATGTAGGATCCTCATAGCATATGAATTGAGGGTAAAACGGGACAAGCCAACAAAACTATCAAGGAAGGAAGCATCCCTCAATGATTCAAAGAAGAAAAAGATAGAAGGATACAAGAAGAGTGGCAGTTAATACAATGAATTAGATGAGGAAGAATAAAAAAATAATGAAGAAGATTCCAGCCTCAAAGGATACAGGAAGGGAAAGACTGAAAATAAAAGAAAGTTCTTTAGACAAAATAAGAATCTATATACCAATGAGGACAACATCTCTACCAATGAGGACAACATCTCTTCAGATGACATTGACAATAAACTCGATGAAACTCTCTTTATGGGTCTAAAAACACAAACAAATGTCCTAGAAAATGGAGACAGACTTAATAGAAGAAGACAATCATGAAGATGATGCAGAAGTAGAACTTGAAGCATAACTCATTAGTGATTTAGAAGAAATAGACAAAATCAAAGAAAATAATAGAAAGCATAAAAATGAATTGCAAAAATACAAATAAGGAGGAACATGATCTTGAATAAATAGAGAAGACATTAATTGTCCTAAAGGTTCAAGTAGAAGACGAAAAGAGAGTTGAAGAAGTCTTAAAAGCCCAATGAAAAGAAAAAAAAGATATATGCAAGAGTCTAGAATTTGAAATAGTTTATTTGAGAAAGGAGTTGGAAAGATCACCTACCAACATAAAGTTGGAGAAGAGCTCTACAACCTTGAATGAAATCATAAATAATAAAAGATCACCATTTGATAAGACTGGTCTTGGTTATACTAAAAGAAATAAAGTTGTTGATGAGGAAGCTTCAAACTCTTCAAAGAATTCAAGTGAAGAAATAACCATGAATTATGTTGATACACTCAAAAACTCTATCAAGGTTGAAGATAACAAGAAGGAAGAAAAGTATGTTCCACATAAGACAAATCTTCCTCACAACAATAAAATTAGGAAGACTATCACATCAAGATGGAAACACACAATCAAGTACCAAAAATATTTCTTTGGATATTTTTATTCTTGCAATGGCTTTGGTCATAAAGAAATAGAACAAATATAAGAGGCAATATTATTAGGAACAACAATAGAGATACCCATGGATTCTCAAGGAGAAATTAAAACTCATTTTTCCCCTTGCGGAACTATAACATCATTTGTTATAACTGCAATAATTTTGGGAATATAACAAAATTATGCATAAGTGATTTTAGAAAATATTAGAAAGAGGAAACCTTGATAATCATGGAAATAAATTGGGAACAAAAGAAAGAAAATCCATGTTTGTTCAAGTTGCACTTCTTACACAAAAGATTAAGGATGAGTGGGTCATTGACAATGGGTGCGCTAGTCAATTACAGGAGATTGAACAAAGTTGATTACCTTGAAGAAGAATGAAGGCAATGTCACCTTTGGAGATAATGGAAGTTCAAAGATAGTTGGAAACGGTACTCTGAGTCTTTAGAATGGAAAAACTAAGGTTGAAAAGCTCCTCTGTGTTGAAAAATTGAAACATAGTCTTCTCAGTGTAAGCTAGATGTGTGATCAAGGACACAATCTTAATTTTAACTCCTGAGAATGTGAGATCAGAAAAGAAAATTAAGGAAATTTGGTTGCAAAAGCAATCGAAACCCCAAACAATGTATATATTCTTGATGAAATTAATCAAGAAAAATATTTTATGGGGAAGATAGATGAATATTGGTTGTGGCATACAATAATGGGCCATATGAACTTCGAAAACTTAGTAGAAAATAGTATCAAGCAAGTAGTAAGAGATATGCTAAAAATTACAAAACCCTAAAGCATTATCTGTAAGTAGTGTCATCATGGACACAAATGAAGGGTGAGCTTCAAAATAAAGGAATGTGCAAAATCCAAGCCATTGGAACTTGTACATATAGATATATGTGGACTGTTGAGTCTCTATTTTGACATAAGATAATGCCCTATATTACCCTATATCTAAGCCTGTTTGCCTCTATTATAAACCTATACTGGACTACTCCCTCCCAAAACACATGCCTAATAGCTATGTCATGTCCACAAGAGGTAATTGATGATTTAAAGCATGTTTGTTTAACTTTCTTAAATTAATTCAATTGAAAGTGTTTTATTTTGTATAGTCCTAATGCTTTTATTTATGAGCATTCTATCCGGTACTACCAGACACCGTGTAATCTGGTACCAAATCCATTCTCGTACCCAAGACAGTTTTAATCCGGTACCAGTACCAAGATGTGTTCTATTCTGGTACTAGACTCGCGACTGTGTGCAATCCGGTACCAGAACCTCTATTTCCATAATGCCCCAATTGGACCTAAATAATGGTGAAGATTTCGAGAAGATGGTTGGATAGAAGTGCTCGATTCAATTTTCCATTTGCAAGAGACTCCATCGCTCATGCACTTTGTGTCATGAGGATGGAGTCGATTCCTAAAAATTTGATGTAAATCTTAAATGTAAAATTTCTCACACTGTTTAATGTTTATCCATAGATATTGATAATATCGGCTTACCTTATATAAGGAATTTTGTAGATATGATATATAGTAGTGAATGTAAGCAATATACGGTAAGAACTAGACAATACTTATCATTGTCATGTATGAAGTAAAAGACTGTTGATACAATTTACCACCTGAATTAATATAGAAGATATTTTATGTCAATTCTTGGATGTGAGTGAAAAGTTTTAGTCTGTTAATTCCTTAAGAGGTTCCTTGTTGGTTCGGCAAGGGCCCACCGCCCCAACTAAGGTAAACCTCCTTGTATACGTTTTGTGTGTTTGTGTGGATAGTTTACAGCAGTGTGTGTGTGATTGGTCTTTATTTCATTTTCAAGATTGAACATTGAATTAATCATTTTGGATTGGTGTAAATAAGAAAGTGTTAGATCGAATAGACATTTCATTCTCAGATGTTGAAGGTATCTATTTCATAATTTGAAGTGTGGGACTGATATTTTGAGTTTACGATTGTAGTGGACCTAGTATCGCAAGGGACCAGGAGACTTTATATTTCATCTTCATGTGCTATAATAAAGTCTTTCAGTTATACTGAACTTCCCTTGTACTGGTTTGATTGAATTACATGAGGTTGAAGTTGGCTTTTGTTTTGAGAATGGTTGGAATTGATTTTTTTAATTTCTACAGGAAAAAGGCTTCTTAGAGTTCATCTTTTCAATTCAAGCACCTGAAATGAACAAACTTGTTTCTCTGGGACAACATCTTTTTGATTGACTGTTTGTTTAAGTTTCATTATCAGTTTTCTCTTCTAGGTTCAGAGAACACTTTGGAGTATTTAGAAATCTTAGAAATAGGATTTTTATGTTATTAATTATTTCCTATATGCAACAAACTTAGGTAGGTTACTTGTTCTCGACACATATGGTGTAACGACTCTTTCGATTACGAATCTTGGATTGACATTTAAATGAGTGTGAGATATACATTGAAGATATTTACCAAAATTTATCAAACACTTCATAATCTTTGGAAGAAAGTATTACATCAAGAAGTTGCATAAAGACGGTGACATTCATCAGTATCTTACCTAGAATGACCATAACAACAAAGATGAGTGTGCACCTATGAAGAGAAAATCAGACCAAACTAAACAAAAGAAGAAAATAAAATTCTACGTGTTGAGAAGATCTTGTGAGGAAATGAAGTTATGGATGAAGACATGACGATTGCAAACAATCAACCCCAGAGAACTCAGACTGTGTAGGTATGGTGAAATTGGTAGTTGAATGAAGACAACTCTGTGGTGAGAAGACTAGAGAAGAGGAGTATGTTGATGTTTCTAGCAGCATCGAACAAGTACTTTCGTATTGTTATGTGTCTAGCATGTTGAAGTTTTCAAAGAATATTATATTCTCGAGTTTACTTTAGTTAACAGGAATAGTAAACTGAGTTATTTAAGGAATATGCATAGCGTGCAACATGTAATATAAATCTTAAGTGGGTGTGAGAAGTAATATCAACCATAGATCACTTTAGATATTAGAAATAGATTGGAACTCATTATTATAAAAGCAAGGCTAGTAGAAGGAGGAAGACACTTGTGTTGAGGGAGTAAACAAAGTCAGGACTCTTGACGAGAGTTCGAGGTCCAGAGACCCTTGGTGAGATGCCAAGAGTAGGGACCTTCATGAGAGACGAAGGTGAAGATATTTCGTGAGAAACCAAGATTGGGACACTCTTGGTGAAATGCCAAGAGCAAGGGACCTTTGGTGAGATGCTACTGTTGAGTATTTTGGGTAATATTTCATGATTAGGATATTTGGTGAGATGCCCATATTGGAGATAGAAAAGAAGGAATTTTTCTAGTGTGATGAGTGTAAGAGAAAAGAAGGATTTTTTCTTACACTAGAGTGAGGAGATCTACAGGTTGGGTGAAGATATTTCATCCAAGTATTGATGCAAACAGGGTTGGATCATGAAGGACTATGCTTCAATATCTTGGATAGGTCAAGAATTACTTCCATATAGAGATCGTATGGGTTAAGGAGGAGAGATAGAAAAAGCAGACAATGTGGGTTTCAAAGGACATAGACCAAATGAAAGAAGAACATTGTATAGAAGTGGTTGTACGGTCTTTCCGTACACATCTGCAGGTCATAGTGGAGATAGTTGAGGATATCCACAGGTCACATAAGGAAAAGTTGTGGATGACTTGGAAAACATGATGGTACAAGGTCATACAATAGCACAAGAGTTTCCAGGTTTGTCTGCAGTGTATAATTCTCTGAGTGGGCCATTTTCCATGTTACGGGAACCCTGATTTGACCTTAATAAAAGAATCATTAGACTGGTTTTCCCTCTGGAGTTTTTCCAGGGGTTTATACTCGAAAATATTGGTGTTTTTCTTGTGCTTGATTTGGTTTCCTTGTTTACATTTCTGTTGCATGTTTAGTTGATTACTCAACTATGATTTTAGTAGATAGAGTGATTTTATTTTGAGCTAACTACCGAGTGTTGAGTAGAGTGGTAAAATATAAACATGGTATTAGTGCATACCAAGGGTGGAATCAACTCAGGAATTATTTTCAACATGGTATCAAAGAATGGTTGCTCTGGGAGGAAACCAAGTGCACCTGGTATCGACAAATATATGAGATCTGAGTGACCATAGTAGAGATCAAGTTCAGATCTAGGGTTGCAACAACAAATCTATGGGATCATGAGTGTCGAGGTGGGTGCTTTAAGGACTTAGCACAGATCCTTGTTTTTTTGTAGTAGATCAATTATATTTATAGGAGATTTTATCAGATCTATAAACCAATAGGAAGATATCAAAGGACTGATTTTTGGAAAACATTATAGTCGAGGCTTTGAAGGAGAGAGGGAGCACATGGGAGAAAATATGGAATTCTTCTCATGTGCTTGAGAAGAGGTTGGAGAGGATTTACTCTCCAGTGGGATGTCTGGAGAACACAGTAAAACTTGGGCAAGCATGTTCTTCACATACCAATAATTCTTCCTTCTTGCTGATAAAAATATTCAGAAATTTATGACTGTAATCTGCCTTGATTTTCGTGCCAATCTTACTAAAAAAATATTACAGTCCTCTTTATCGATTTCTATGCCAAGTATCAGTTGTACGGTCTACCCAAAATCCATACAGTACGACCTCTATACTCTGTTTTACTTTAACTCCTCAATTTGCATGCCAAAAATAACCTTGGAATGCATGCTCTACTCTACAAATGGACTCCTTCTCCTCAACTCGACTCTCTCTCTCTCTCTCTCTTTCTCTCCAAGTTTCATGAATAATGCCAAAATAATGGGGCTTCTCTTTCCCTAATTCGACCTCATGAGGGAAGGTGAAGAGTCATCTAATCTAATGGTGGAGATTAGATTCGATCAATGGTGGTGATTAAGGGACCCTTTAGTCACCCACTTTAATTACTTTTCATAAAGTCACTTTTAATTTCACATCACATGAAATTAATGCACTAAGGACCATATTGGACATTTTCTCACCTCGAGGCACCTAGGTGATGAGAAACACTTTTCCTTGGTACTTTTAATCTAATTTATTTGAATCATTATAGTACACATGAATCAACAATGATTTTCTACAAACAAAGCTCCATTCTTTGATGGGTCAGATTATGCATTATGGAGCATAAGAATGAAAACCTATATGATGTCTCTTGTATTTGAAGTATGGAGCGCAATTGAGAATGGTTAATTGAGAATGGTTACAAAGTCAAAAATCAAAAGTTGCAAACCCATAGAGGACAGTTTGAGATCCTTAAGATGAATGAAGATGAAATTATTGCAACATATTTTCTTTGTGTGGATGAGATTGTCAACACTATCAAAGGATTGGGTGAAGAAATTGAAGAAACCATCACTCTGCAAAAAGTGCATAGATCACTTCCCTCAATATTTAATC
>JASDQU010242880.1:182674-192814 GCA_032191745.1 Picea mariana
ATTCCAGAGTCAGAGAGTTGCTTTGGTCTTTGAGAAAGTAAAAACCAGTACGGTACTGGCTCAGTGGAAGTTAACGCAACCATTCCAGGTCCCTTCCACCACTTCTCATTAGCCATCGTGGTCTCTTTTAGCACATCCCCTCCCAGCAGTCATGCAACACATATTCATAACATAATTTACATTCATCGGCCTTTTATACAAAGGTCCATCAAATCAAACATTCACATCTTTGAGTTTGCCATAGTTCTTGGCCACTATAGTTATTTTTACATACTGGGGGAAACAAAGTATTACAACCATCTAGGAGGAGAAGCTAAGAGGGTATTACAGTCAGTCCATTGGAACCTTGAGGGGTTAACCCACATGGTACGAATGACATAAGTAGAAGTCCTCCTAGAGTACATCCAGAGGCAGGTGGTAGGGGTACCATGAGAGTGGGTATGAATCTCCTGGTGGGTGGCCAATATCATCATCTACTATCATGAGCCCCATGTCGGGCCAGGGCTTGAGGCATAATTTCTATATGGACCCATTTTTTATTCGAGTGGTCATCCACATGTATCATCAGGGGATACGATGCTTGATTTTGTATAGCACTCTACAAATTTTTTACTTGATGATATTATTAGTACAATACTTACACAGTTTCCATCCTTACTTATACGATCAAAAAATGTTGTGCTTTCTTATCATGTTATGCACATGCACGGTTTCTTTTTACTTAATGTGACAAATACCAATTCAATACATAATTACCTAATGCATGAGATAAATAATTAAAACTCCTTAAAATGTAAACATAAGTAATGAATTCAAAAGAATGGTTAAGAAGTCACACCCATAAGAAATTCCAAAGAAGTGTAGAATCATGGACATGGTACACACCATTTAATTGCGACACTACCAACTATGAATCCAGATGAACTACCAAATGTTGAATTCCATGGGAAATGGATTCCAATATTAATTCAATCACTGGACTATACTCAATGATGTTATTGGTCATAGGTCCAGGACAAGCTCCTTATGAGTTCACAAGATGACCTAAGGGAGAATAAACCACCCAAGCAACATAAGCGAGGTTCCAAGTGTGGCAGCTATCACCGTATGCAAATCCCACAAATATAGGTGTGTCTGAAAAAATCTACCAACCAAACAAAAAACATGATAAGAAATGGTCATAAAGAAGCCAATAAAAAATAAAAATCAAAGTAGAAAAATTTCTAATGTAATACCTCTTGATATAGATCCCATTGCGCAGATCATCCAACACATTTCCCTCATATTCTTCTAACTTGTAAGCTCCTTACTGAGGACATGCCTCACAATTTAAGGACCGTGCCACATAGGATTAAACTGGCTTGGCCCCATGGCATCCTTGTCTTGGTCATAAATGAGTACCAAGTCTCCTTCTAATAAAAATCATGGGTAGATAAAATTATCATATTGTGCCTTGACATGCTTCTTATGTGCATCATTCACAATATTTGCATCTCTACGATGCTCATTGAGCTACTCCAAATGAATGAGGTGTTCATCAATAGGAGTTGTGTTAGTAAGATCTCTATGGTCAATTTTAGAGGGGAATTTCATACTTAATCGATAAGATTGCTTCAACCCCATGGGGAAGATGGAAATAATTAAAATTAATAGTAGTCTTAACCGAGGTTCGATATGCCCATAAGGATGGAAAAAAGAATTAGATGCCAATTAGATTTGCTTGGATTTTTGTCCATTGGAGAATGGTTTTCAAGGACTTATTGACTACCTCTACTTTCCCATTGGCCTATGGATAGTACTGTGACGAATGTTCCTAGAGAAACCCCAACTTGGCTGCTAGTTCCATCATCATTTTATTCTAAAAATGACTTACATTGTTAGTGAGAATGTTTATAGGTACATTGAACTTGGTGATGACCTGATTGAATATGAAACTTCTTGTTGTCTCACCATCATTTAAAGACGTTAGCATGGATTCATCCCACTTAGTGAAGTATTCTATTGCCACAATGATGTACTTATGACCTCTTTCCAAAGCTAGATGACACTTTGTAAAATAAACTCCCCTCTTGATGAAAATAATTAATATAGGGTCCATGTTGGTGAATTGAGTTAACCATTGGCTAATCAATTATAGGTAATATTGATAGGAGAGTGGTATAGTTAATATTGGTATGTGAGTGGTTATTCATGAAGACTATAAAGGGAATACAATAATGAATGCTGAAAAGAATCAGAAGACTCCAATAAGATGGAGATTTAGTTCTGTAGAATCCTAAGATTGGAGCAAGAAGAAGAAAGAAACAATCTAAAGATTTTGTTATGGGAAAAATTAAGATGATAGGGTAAAGTGAGTTGGGTGTGCACACATTTTCCTCATGAAAATATATCACAAATCAAACTTCTTGATAGATTCTACACAATCCTTAAATATAGAAGGCCAAAAATAGCCTTCATGTGATGTGTTTTAGGTTGTTTCCAACCCCAACAAGTGATTTCCACATGCTCCACTATAATAATCATTGAGAACCCTCTCAACCTCTTCATGAGGCAAGGATCGATGGAAGATGAGGTCCATCCCTTGACGATACAAGGTGTCATCAATAATGAGATAGCTCTTCGCGTGATGGAGAATACACTTCCATTTTTCACAAGAGAGGTTGGAGGGGAACCTTTGGGTCTAGAGATATACCAGGATGTCTCAATAGCAAGGTTCATATGAGATGATGAGGAATAAGTGTTTCTCATGTAACACGTTGGTTCTAGCCTTATCCTCATCATATCTAGGTAACTTTGACATCCGATTGACAAAAACCAAAGGCTTCTTTGATTTGGTTGATGCAAACTCCAAATCAAACTCGTGCAAGATGAAAATCCACTTATTGTACTTTCCATCGATTACTCATTGAATCAATACATACTAGAAATGATTGGTGTCTACAATTACAATAGTTTTTCTAAGAATGATATAATGTTGAAGTCATTGGACAACATGAACTATTGCCAGGGCCATCTTCTCAACATGAGAAAACCTTAATTCTGGTCTGGCAAGACTCTTCCTCAGATAATACACTACATGCTCCTAGTGTAGGTCATCTTCTTGAACAAAAACCATACTAATGATTGATTTATATGCTACAAGGTATACTAAGAAATCTTTGTTGTAGTCTGGAGGAATTAGCAATGGTGTGGACATAACAACCTTTCTGAAGGCATCAAATGACCATTGTGTAAAATCATCCCATATAAATGGGACCCCCTTCTTCAAAAGGAGCATGAAACCTTTTTTTGCCTCGACATAATTAAAGACGAATCTTCACAAGAAGTTTTCCTTCCCTTGAAGGCTTTGTAGCTAGGGAATATTGTGCAATGGAGGAAACTATATTTCCTCAACCTTAAATGGGTCTATCATAATCCCATGCTTAGACACAATAAAACCAATCAATCTCCCAAATATGACATAGAAGATGCATTTACAAGGATTGAATCGAATCCTATCAAGGATACATCTATCAATTACTACATGAATATGTGTGGGATGATCTACCCTCTTGCGAGTCCGAGCAATGAGATCATTGAGATAAGATTAAACAATATGTTTGATGCCATGAAAAGCACACGACATGGCCCGTTGTAAAGTACTGGCTCTAGTATTTTTAAGGCCAAACAACATCTTTCGCTAGGAAAATGTGTCCCAAGGATAGATATAAAATTTCATAATTGCATTATGATATATGATTAGTACACTATAAAATAGACTTATTCTAATCATCAAGCTCATTGATATTTAAATATTATAAAAAATAACAATTAATAAAAAAATAATTAGTAATAATAACCATAATAACTATTATTATTAATTATACTAATTAATAATTAGTTAAATAAAAATAAACAAATAACCAATAATAATTAAATTAATAAAAAAATTATATAATTACATTGCAATTTTGACACTAAAATGATGTAAATTTTGATGAAATTTGGTTGAGCATGAAAATGAGATGTAATAGGGTGCAATTTCGACAAACGTATGTGATGCTAATTTGATACAAAACATTTCTATTTCAACACTAATATGATAAAAGAAAGATTAGTGACACTAATACAATGTTAATATGATGTAAAATTAATCAAAAGTTCAGTTTTTCGATATTATCATGATTCTATCATAATTTTAAGGATGACACAAAAATAATGCCCAATATTAAATATCAATGCTTAAATTGATACATGATGATGCTAATGTGATGCAACTAACATGCATTTGATGCAAAAATTATGTGAAAGTGTCTCTTTCAAGTATTTTGCACACAAAAATATGTAACACATTCTAATGCTAACTCAATATAGATAAACTCTTTATGTCATATTGTCATATTTTTCATAGTTAATATGACCCCTTACAAAGCACACATTAAAGAAGATGATGCAAAATAAACCACATTGATGTAAAATTGAAATTGACACAAATCTCGTTATCCCTTGTAGCATCTTATTTTGCATTATCTTAACTTGAAAAAAGAGAAGAGGCAATGATGCTAAGGATGACACCATATCATGGTATTATAGTAGGGATTGATCCCTTTCTTCCTGTTTCATTCAAATGATTTGTCTTTGAAAATGGATAATAGAAGATATGAGAAAAAACAAAACTCTATGAATGGAATTTTTAGATATGAATGGAATTTTTAGATATTAAGATATGGCATTGTGATAGGCAATAAAATGGTTGAAGTTTTGCTACATCTCATTAAATCACTTATAAAAACAAATGGATGGATGTTTGCTTCAAAATAAAATTTTAATATAAAAATTATTCATAAAAATGCTATTTTTTTTTTTTTAAATGCAACAAGGATGGGTTGTCTTTAGCTTTTCCACAAAAACTCTGCACATATATGGCCAAGTACTAGAACGTATTCTACTTTACCTATTATTCCACGTAATCTCCCAGTGATGTGTGCCACATCAAAATAATATTTATTAAAATGTATTCTAGTTTAACTACTATTCTACGTAAGCTCGAGGTAATGTGTGCCGCATCAAAAGAATATTATATTAAGGTGGAAGAATATTATATTAAGGTGGAAACAATCATTGACGTTAGTTGTGATTCCCATCTTCGTGGGACTGGCTTAGTGTCAACGTTGTCTTATGAGTTGTAAGAAGTTTTTTGGTTTTCAGATGTATTTGATATGTGGATACAAAATTTACACGTTAAAATTTACTGGTCTAAAAAATCTTAATCCATCAGTTTGACGTTCTATTTCATAGTGTACTATAAATTCTAGGTGCTTAGTTTATTATAGTGTGTCACCTATCTAGGTCTCACACTAAAGTGGGATTGGGCAAAGGTTTGTTGGAGGATTAAATATAACAATAAACAAAATTTAATTAGTTTCAGATTCCCAATCCTTAAAATTTAATTAGTCCATACTCCTAGTTTACATAAAGTGTTAATAGTTAATTGAGTATCCATTCAATCAAATTTACATTTAATAACACAAGACAATTTCACACTCATGAATTTGAGGTAAAACTTAAAATGAGGAGCATAAAAAACAAATGACCTCATCAAAATTTCAGTTGATAGGTAAAATAAATTTGAAATTCCAACCCTGATTCCAACCCTCAATTAAACTTTTTATAATATCAGTTGGCAAAGAAAAATGTATTAATTAATGATGATAGGAATGTTTTATTTCAAAATCTCCTTTCAATTTTGTTGACGATTTATTTTATAGAATAAATAATAACTGGTTGGCTATTTTATTGCCTTATATTATAGCAAGAGGTTGTTATTATTTGTTGGTTTTAGTATAGTTTTTATTGCTATTATCAATAATAGCATATAGTTGTTCTTTGTTGGGATGAATATTGGTCACATATCAAAGTTGTAATAGCAAGAGAATATCAAACTTGTAATATCAAAAGAACGATCTTGTAACGACATTTGTAACATAATTTACAATTATAGTAGTTGTTTTATTTTCCATGACTCAAATTTTGAGAATAAAATAAAATATTTTATATGTAGGAGAAAAATAATTTTATTTGTATATAGATTTATTATTTTGATATAAATAAATAATTTTTATTAGATTTTAGGTAAAAATAGATATATTTTAAGTAAATTTGATAAATAATGCCCCACCACTTCACATGCAACACTATTTTTTTTTTTTTTTTAAGTAAGTATCTATATATTACCTGTCAAAAAACAAAATTACAATATCCACAGTGAAATCATAGATAAGAGTTTGTTGAATTGCCCTGAAGGGAAACCAATTCATCTCATCCCAGTTCCTAGCATGCCAAAGAGAGATTAAACAATCCTGTCTGAATCGCCCTGTAGGGAAACTGATTCGACTGTCCATAAGGGTAGATATTTAACAAAAAATTCTAAAAAACAATTGTCTTCTGACCAACATAAAAATTGAAGGTGCTAGAAATAGAAATACATGCATGTAAACACCTAGTCATTCTCCCACTGTTCTGGTCTGACTGTCATGGTCTGTGGTGCACCCTTCTAGTATCATCATCCTCGGCTCGCTTGCCCACGTCCCGAGGGAAGGTCATGTTGCCTGCACTGTCCATTTGTGGTGCTAGAGCCAGAATAATCTGTGGTTGCAGTGTCTACGTCCTGTTCTCTGCGCATGAACACCAACAGAGTTTCCAATTGCTCTGCGCATTGACCAAGGTGCTCCATGCGAAAGTGGAGGTCGTGAATGTCTTGACGAATAGAGAATACCAGGTCGTGGAGAATCGAGACCGAGTCTTGGTACCTAAAGAAACAAGCAGATGAGCATGAGGCACACGACGCCCCGTCCGAGTAGAAGTGAGGCTCTGGACGAGGCGACTCCTCCTTGACAGTGAATTCGTCCAGTTGAACGTGAAGGTCTTCCAACACTAGCCCAGAAAAATAAGGTGGTGGAGAGTCGCGAGGTGAAGGCAGTGGTGTAGGAGCGGAAAGGGCGGAAGAAGGCATGAGAGAAGAGTGAGTGGAAGGTGGCGAGGCAGGTGGAGAAGGTGGTGCCATTGCAGGTAGAGAAGGTGAAGCAATGTCCAAAATTGGACTAGGTACAAAGCCTAGCAAATTTCCTTACAGGTTGAACCACTCCACCCTGCATGCCTAGGGCGAAGACAACGGTGGAAGTCTTGGATGTTCTAGGGAGGGGTGAGCGGATGCCAGGGGTGAGGAGTTAGGTGGTGGTGCAGGCATGGGCAAGCGATGATCCATGGCTGCTCTGCTTCTATACCAGAGAGGCCCCCTTTTGGGCTTTCCTCTCTGTTGAGGCATATCCTGGAAAAACAAAGAATTGAGCAAGGATAGCACGGAAGGCGAGAGTAGAAAATCACCCACGGGAACCAGGGAGAACATCTCAAAGCAGGATCAACCAAGGGGGAGGAGCAGGAATGGCATACAATGAGGAGAGTCGTCGGTATAAAATGGCACCTGCGAACTAAATTGCCACACGCGCAAAGGTACGAGTAAGTCTGTCTTCGCCATGGCCGAAATGAATATCCAGCAGGGGACACACTACTATAATGGAGGGTGACTGGAGTCATAGGGAGGAATGAATGTGAGTGGACAAGGTGGCGCCATTGCAGGTTGAGAAGGTGAAGCAATGTCCGAAATTGGATCGGGTACAAAGCCCAGTGGATTTCCTTGCAGGTCGAACCACTCCACCCTGCATGCCCAGGGCGAAGACAATGGTGGAAGGCTTGGATGTTCCAGGGGGGTGAGGATTCGGGTGGTGGTGCAAGCATGGGCAAGCGATGATCCATGGCTTCTCTTCTTCGATACCAAAGAGGACCCCTTTTAGGATTTCCTCTCTACCGAGGCATATCCTGTAAGAACAAAGAATTGAGAAGGGATAGCGTCGAAGGTGAGAGCAGAAAATCGCCCAAGGGAACCAGGGAGAACACCTCGAAGCAGGATCAGCCAAGGGGGAGGAGTAGGAATGGCATATGATGAGGAGACCCATCGACATAAAATGGCACTTGTAGACTAAATGCCCACATGCACAGAGGTACTGGTAATCCGACCTTCGCCATGGCCGAAATGAATGTCCAGCAGGGGACACACTGCAATAATGGAGGGTGACTGGAGTCATAAGGAGGGGCTGGCATGTGTTGATCACATGTCCCTCGGAGAGGTGGAAGATTCCATCTCCTCCGTTGGCCAAGTGTTGCGCACTAACACCCCATCCGAGGATGCAACACTAATTTTAAGAACATAAGCTAATGTAGTTTTGGTATTGGTACAATCATGTTCAAAATGAAGACATGGAATGTTATAATTCAAACTTATGCATGAATTCAAATCTATGTACCAAAAACTTTTTGACAAGAACACCGCTAGTACAATAATATTGATTAAATAATGAACTATATTATTTCAATAACTAAAAATAGCATAAATAAAAAACACTTCACCACATAACATCAACTTTGGATCGTTAAGAAATTTTCCTAAATATCTTTTAAAGTCAACACTCATATCGTACAAAGACAAACACCTACAGGAAAAAAAACCCTAGTACATTATCCCAAGAGTGGTCCAAAGATATTGTGACGACGAGTTTCTCCATCACCTCTTCTTTATCACTTTCACTTGCATTAAATATTGCAGAGGCAATTATAAGGTTTTGATAATACGAATGCGACCACTCTTCTTATTTTCCTTTGCCTAGAAGTGTAGGGGCGGTTACGACATAGTGAGAGAGTGGTCCAAAGATATTCTTAAGAATCTAAATGTATATCTCAAAGTAAACCTTATTAGTCCCTGCCGAAGGCAAGCCATGGACTCTAACATTCGATTCCACATTGACCCTCAATTAGTTTGAGATTGACTTCAAATATATTTTTGCTTTTCCAAACTTGTACATAGGATATATGTTTTTGTTTTTTTTTTATATTTAAATTGAATTTATCAAACATTCTATTGGCTAATAGAATCGAAGTATTATTGCCAAGATAATCTTAGATATCATAATATATCCTAAGCTTTCAATCTTTAAATAGGCTCTACTTTGACACAATGCATTTTCTATTTTCTGCAATGTTAGATAACCTATAACCTAAAGTTTATTGAAGTTGTTTATGAGATGAGGGTGATCTGATCTGTCAAATGTCAGTCTGATGCGTTAACAAACAAATTTCACTACAAATGTCATTCTGACTGCATTAATAGACAAATGTCGCTCTAACTGCCAAAGCCTTATCTTGCCATGCCATTCTATCTTCATCATCACCTTCCCATCTAGCTATGCCTTCATCATCGCCTTCCCATATCACTATGTCGCTTCCATTTTCATCCGTACCTTTGCATCTACTGGCTATGCATCTTCTGCTTTCATCACCTCCTTTTCTATGCAACATCGGATCTCATCACTTCCTTTGCTATCAGATGTAGTGTAGAAACCACCTCAAGTAAATATTTCATTATTTAATTATTTCAATTTTGATGGAACAATGGAAATTCAAGAGCGAAACATAGCCGAGAAATGGAAACATAGCCCAAAAATGGATACAGAGAAATAGATTTTCTTCTATCTGGTACTTCATGAACCTTTTTTATGTTTTCCATTCCAATGATGATGGTTTGTTTTCCATTCCAATGATGAATATGTTTTAGAGACATTTCCTTCTAGACACAGTTCAATGTACAACTTTGATTGCAATTACACTAGCATGCATGAAGCTATCGATTACAGAATAACATTTTACTGATTCCATAGAAAATTTGTGTTCCTCTGGTACAAGATAATGAATTAAATGATCATTATATACCTTTCTATTCTTTCTAGTGGAGTTGCGCCTAGGTAGCACTTGTTTATGACATTGTTTGGAGTTGATGTGAATCTACCTCAATATGCAAGAAGCATCAGAAACAAATCAGTGATTTCACCATTTTCTCATAAAAATATATCAATCTTGTAAAACTAAGCTAAAACAAACTTGATATTAATGTTGTTGAAAGTCTCACTAGGACTCGGTTCTGAATTGGGTTTGCAGAGTCTCCTTCCTCCTACAATAGGACTCTGATCGAAAATGGGTTTGTAGATTTTCCTTCCTCCTGCAATATCAAGTCTTCTACAAATCAAGCATTTTGTGAAAAAATCAAATAGACTA
>JASDQU010242881.1:4606-23371 GCA_032191745.1 Picea mariana
AGCTTCCGCTTCTAGAAGGATCTTCCTCTAGATGCTTCTTTTGATAGACATATTTAGTATAAATAAGAGTTGAGGGTATGAGAACCCTAGCTTGGATATTATTGTAATAGAGATCTGCTCGACTGGAGGTTTCCCTCTCGAAGAGGCCCATGAACATTGCTCTCAGAATCAAAGTGCTATTTCTGTGTTATTGTGGTGATTATTCTAGTTATATCACTGTCATTCTTCCATTTCTAGCATTTTATTTCTGTTCTACATACTTTTTATATCTGGTATATTACAGGAAGTGAATCTTGGGGATTCAAGGAACAATTGAAAAACTAAGCATTATGGACAAAGGAAATGGAAGAGAAGGTTATGATACAAGATGATAAACAAGGCTAGTCCTCCTTGCTTGGTATCATGTAAACCATTGCCAGGATCTTGCGGGAGGAGGAGAGTAACCTCTGTCCCTATTGTGGCTGAGCGAGAAGAAAAGGATGTGTTGCAGAGCATCATGGTCTAGCTCGGGGGTGGCTAGTGGTAAATCTGTTTGGAGTGATTGGGCCTACGGTTGGGTGGAAACGGGCACCCCTTCCAGTAGTCGCTTCACATTGTCTGATTCTGATAAGTCTTTTCTCGGCCTTAATTATTGAGTTAGAATGATAAATGATTTCTTGGTTTTTACACACACACACACACACACACACATATATGCACGTATGAATATATCTGTGTGAAATGGCTATGATATGTGTATGCTTCCATCTCCTTGGAAACTCAAATTTCCCACTGATAAACTGTATACCTAGCTTCACTCTGGAGGGCTTCCCAGGCATAAGTCATAAAATGGTCGAGATAGGAAATTTCGTGTAGAACTTGAACCACCCGTCTGAAAATAATACTCTCCCCTGACCCCGTGTCATGTGAAATTCCAGACCCAAGTCCCTAACCTGTTCGGGGTGAGAAATCAGGAAAATAGTGATAGGAAAATACCAAAATGGAAAGGTTTTCCTTGTTCGAAGGACAGACAGACGAGATCTGTTCGAAAGGAGCCAAGGGCTGTCATGGCCATTGGCTATGGGAAATAGTGCGGGATTTAACCCCTCTAGCCCCTCAGATCCCCGAGTTCAGAGTTCGTTCATAGGGAGAGGACAAATCTCATTTGTTGGATCTATGTGCGGAGGACCATAGTTGTGAGATCCAGTGCATGAGGTCTAAGCCTTTGAAAGTGCACAGGAGAGTGGAATTTTGCGAAGCCCCGAAGTTTCGAAGTTAATCAGAACCGTTCATAGGAAGGGGACACGTGGCGAGGGTTCAACATTTCACTGACTCCCAGGAGAGAAAGATCAAAGGAGAGAATCGTGAGAACTCGCAAGGCCCGAGTTCGGGATTTGATAGTGGCTGTCAAATCCAGAGGAGCGTGAGCTGTCAATATGGTGCTCTGAAATATCGGTATTTCGGGATATCGAGAGAAGGGAGGTGAATCACATCGAGAGTTCTGATACGTGAAATCCTGATGTGATCTGGACGGTCAGATCGTGGAAGAATCAGGACCCTTGATCTGTGGCGAGGAGATATCGACATTTCGGATATCGGGAGAAGGGAGGTGAGTGACCCTCCAACTTCACGAAACATGAAGTCCCGATAAACGCCTGAGGTTGAACCCTGGGTCATAGTTGATGGTCATATGAACGAGGATCTAGCAAGTGTTAGGCCCCTATTGGGAGATCGAATATCGGGAGAGTCGAGGTGACTCACACGCAAGGACCCAATACCCGATTTCACGATGTGCCTTTTGTTGGTCTTGTGGTCATGGGTAGTAGTCACGTGGAGGGGGCTTGCGCCTGGTGCTTGTTCTCGCAAGAGAATAAAAGATGAAAATTTAGAGGCTTTACACTATAGTATCTCCTTCATAAGGGTGGATGTGTTACAAGCTTTGCACGAGAGAATATAATTTATTGTGGATGGGTGGAGACCAGTCGGGAATCTTATCGACAAAAAATGTGTACAATGCATTAACAATAAAATGTTGTCCACATCAAATCTCTTCTTGGTGTAGACAATTATGGAAATGGGATTTGGAATACAAATTAAAACTGTTCTTTTGGTTAGTCTTGGAAAGTAAAATCCTTACATGGGACTCCTTACAAGGGAGAGGTTGGGCTGGCCCGAATATCTGTTCTCTCTGTTTCTGTGATGAAGAGTCCATATTGCATCTATTTCTAATTTGTTATTTTACTATAGATCCATGGAAAACCTTACATGATACTTTTAAGCTTACAACACCTTGGGGAGGCTCCTCCATAAACGAATGTATAGAAAATTGGCAAAAGGCAGAGAAAGTTTATAAAACTTTATGAATAATTGTTTGTTGGTCTTTATGGTTGGAAATAAACAAATGTATATTTGACAGTGTCTCTCCTTCATCACAGAGGGTTAGTTTCCAAATCAGTGGGATGTTGAAGTCTACTCATAGTCAAGTACTGAAAGGGACATGGATCATGGTCAAGAGGACTCCAGACTTGATTATGGAATCTGTGCATTAGTTTGATGGAGCAACGCAGAATAATGGGTTACTTAGTGGAGTTGGGGGTGTACTAAATACTATGGGTAGGATTACCTATAGATGGAGTTTAAATTGTGGGCATGGCACAAATACTAGGGAAGAATTGTTGGGCTTGTGGTCTTCATTAACATTATATCATCGATTGAATATTTCACATTTTCATGTCTCGGGGGACTCAAAGATTGTTATAGACTGGATAAATCAAAACTGTAATCTAAAATTTACCAATCTTATGGGCTGGATGACCAAGAATAGAGAACTCACTTCACTCTTCATTAATATTAAATTTGATCATATATACAGGGAAGAGAATATGGAGGCAGATGCGCTATCAAATCTTTCTCTACAGGTACCATAAGGAAAGATACATTTCAATAAATGGCAGGATGGCCATGAGGGCCCCCCACTTTCTTTATTTCTCTTTACATGACTGTGTCATTTGGCGGTCTCGGTCTATACTGGATTTCTGACTTGTTACTATTTGTGGGAGACTATTTTTGATTTCATATCCATTCCGGATCTATGTTATCTTTTGGATATTATTCACAGAGGAGGGTTGTAGCCTTATTATGCTAGCCATTTTTGTATTTGGGATGGGTAGTTCCACCTATTTTGTAGGTCTATCTCACTTTGGACCTGCTGTTATATTGTACTGATCTTAGTTACTACTTTTGGAGGAGGTATATCATGGTAAGAAATGTCTGTATTTTGTGAACAACATATATTAATATATGGAGAAATTTTATACGGGCAAAAAGTTATAGTTTACATTTTTTTTAATAAGAGGTTAGATTGTAATTGGTGATAGTCTTTCATTGCATGTATGGAAATTAAGTTAAGTATTGGAGGTAGCTTGACGTAACATTGTTTCTAATTGGCTAAGACTTTAAGGAAATAAGTTAATATTCCAAGACCTAAAGGTATCTAGCAAATGTCCAAAAACCCAGAGATATCTAGTAGGAGTGAAAGTCTAGTAATTATCCTTGAATAAGACTAACATTCTCTAATAACACTCAATAATAACTATAAAATAACATAAATGTATATTTACTAATTATTTACTTTTCATTAAACTTTATTCTAAATATTTAAAATTATAAGTAAATTATAAATTGAATTTTCCAAATATTATATAAATCATTATAACTATCTACTAACTTTACAAATTAGAAACATAAAAAAATAGAAAGATGATCAAGATTTTAGTTAGTTGAAGTTATACAAATATAACATCAACAAATTTAAGATTAAGTTTGTGAAATCAAAATGACTTGAAAATATCTTAAGTAATTGAAAAAGGTGTTTCATATTTTAGTTGTATTGAATTTGAATAATCAAAATCGATGGAAACAATTACGTGCATGGTAAGTAAAGGGTATTTAATGTTTTAATTGAATTAATTTTGAATGATGCTAAATTATTTATAAACAATTGCGTGTTATGTAAGTGATTAAAATAAAATTTATATTGTATTTTTTAAGTTATTTAAATTACAATAAATATTAATGGTAGGTAAAAAAATTATCAGTATAATTCAATGTTTTGTAAATAAAAAGTGAGATAAAGAAGTGTTTGGTATATGTTTATGAGTATATATCAAATACTTTCATGTGATTGCGTAAATGTGTATATGCATGTTTGACATTGCACTTGGATGGAAAAGTAATGGAAAATAATAAAATATAATTAGTAAAGAGGTGTAAGATATGAAAAGCAAACAAAAGTAAAAATATATATTTTTCAAATGAAAAACACAATTTAATCATAAAGTTTCTTTGTAATTATATAATTAACATATTTGGGAAGTAGTGGAAACTAAACATTGAAGTGAATTGAAGTGCTTATGTTATTTAAAGATATTGGGATTTTGTTTTTGGATGGAAAATAGATATTTCAAAAGGTCCATCTTCATCCCACATTTCACTAATATTTGTATTGATATTGTAACTTCAAATCTGAATCACTTGGTTGCATGTCCACCTAAACTGATATTGTAAATCCAACTTCAAAATAGATTTAAATTGGTTTTATTAATATTAAAAATATATAAAAATACTATAAGAAATTATCCCATCTTATGGGGTAATAAGACGTCCCTTCATATAGTTGTGGATATTGATTTGCACCATAAGTAGGTGACGGGTGATCGTAAGGGTTGAGGTGTGTCATAGAACCAATTAACCCATCTGCAACGTGGGACAACCTAGGTTTGTCTTGGCCAAATGGTATGGGTCTTGGTGCATCACGCAATAATGTGTACAAGTAACCTGACTGGGCATATATGAGGTCAAATTGTTGGGCCTTGTTGATGGCTTCTTCTTTCGACTGAGGAAACGTGGATGCTACATCTTTGGTGATAATAGAGACAAGTGATTTAAGAAACCAATCGAGACATTGTTCTTTAATTGTTTTCGCTTTGCACAAACTACGTTGTCGACGCCATTCATGGATGTGGTCGACAATATGGGTAGCAGTGGTCTGTTTGAATTCTGAGAGAAGTTCTAAGACAATATCATGACGAACTAGTAATTGGGAAAATGACAAAAAGGCCTTGGCCAATGATTCAAAGGTCACATGGGACCTTGATTTTGTCCACATACCATTTGACTGATGAACTAGCGAGAGTTATTTGAAACAACCTGAAGCAGATGGAATTATCCATGATGTTGTTTGAAGAGCACCATAAGTGGAAGGTCATAACATGGTTGGCGGGATCTTCCCCTGGTTTTTCTCCAAACTTTGGAATATCTGAAGGCAATTTTCTAGGCATATTGGGCCAAGTGGCGTCATGCAAAATGGGATCATTCATGAGTTTGGTTAAATCATGAATGTTGAGGGATGTCAAGTATGGCATAGGGAGATTTGGTGGAGGATTAGTTCCAACCATTGTTTGTGTAGGTAATGGGTCTATCCCTTGAGAGGGATTTGGTGGGTTTGTACTTCCTCCTTGAGAAGAATTTTGACCCCCGCCTCCTTGTGAAGGAGAACTAACAAATGAATGAACTTGGGTATTTGACCCAGGAAAAGTGGAACAAAGCAAAGCTGATCCCAAAATAGTAGCACGCACAGGGGTGTGAGATGGTTGAGCCGGAGAGTTGGTGAGACTAGGGACTCCTCCTAGAATAGGAGGGAGATTATGTAAGCGTTTAGAACAATGGGGATTATGTGGTTCCCCTATGGTTCCGACTAGCAAAGTGAATGTGTGCAAATGGTGACAAGAGAGAAATAAATGAACAAGAGCTTTTGACCTTCACAAAATAGTATAACTCACAATTGCATGTAATCAAATGAACATCATACATAAATCAACTGTAAATAAACAAGCATGTGGATAGGTGGATTTTGTTCGTGTAGGGGAACAATAAAAACAAATGCTCGTGTCCTAAAAGATCTATCGTCCTTCCTCTCAATTTAGCGCTGGACCTTCCAATAACAGTCAACAGTGAGGTCTGAAACCACTGGAAGAGGAACTAGTGAAGGTTGAAGTAATCAGTTATAATGAGGGGCAGAGGGTTCATATCCCGAAAGAGCTGACGATATTTCCCAATAGCCACACAAAATATGATCAATGTGCGAGTGCAGCCCACAATCACCACCTAGGTGGATATCCTATGTTTGGCCACTAAGTACCTTGGTCAAAGTGCAACATTTAGATTTTTGGCCTAAGAAATGGGTCATGGGCTGGATGTCCTCACAAGAGTTGGGTGACTCAAGGAGGGATGCGCAGAACAACCGGAACTCAGCCTTCGACCCTTCACGGTTATCTCTCTGTGTTATTGTATAGGAACACTTTACTTGGAGGAATTGAAACATCCCTATTCTCAACTTTTATTGTTTCAAAATGTGAGAACTTGATAATGAGGCGTTATTTGGATGCTTGCCCCCGAGATCCTACCTAGACTAAAAAATTTCTTTTGGCACCTCCTGTGGAGGAAAAATTAGTGCATTCTTAGAAAATTTTTAGAAGTGGTGGGATGAGAGATTGGGGTCATGGACCAACCTCATTTGAATTAAATTGGTGTGGATAATTTCCAAAGAAGTAGTCAGATCTTTCATAATTCTTTTGAAGTACTTTGTGGGTACTAAAAAACAAAGCTTACTTCAACCTCCCCTATTCTAATAGAAATTATGTGTGTGAGGAGTGGCTTTGTGTGCAAGAAAGTGAAAATTGTGCAAAATATTTTAATAAGTTAAGTGTGAGATTGAAGCATGTGGACTTCCTGTGGTCCTTACAAATCTTCTTACCTAGCTTACTGTGTGTCTTTGGTACAACCTTGTAGAATATTTAAATCCCTAAAGGACTAGCAATGTGAACATATGGGTCCTTACAAATCCCTTAAACTCCCTAGCATGTTGTCTATAATAAGAAAGATTTTGAAACTATCCTAGAATTGTACACATGTGGGCATGTATGGACCTGCTACTTGATCTTTAAAACTTTCCTAGAGTGTTGTCTAAAATAAGAAAGATTTTAGAAATTATCCTAATATTGCAAATATGTGGGCATGTATGGGCCCTTACAAATATTTTAAGATGATTTCCAAAACTAAGAGGAACCCTAGGGGGGCTTTGTCCTCTCCTAATGATTTTTTAAGGGAGATGAAATTTCCTTTCAACCACCTTTTCTGATTCCCGAGATCACACTAGGGTGCGGGGGAAGAGAATATGTGAGGGTTAAAATTGATTTCTAGTCCCAAATTAATTTTTTGTTCTTGAAAAAGCAATAACTTCAACTCAAAATTTTAAATGCCAAATGAGCCATCCATGTGGCAACAAAGCAAAGAGAATAATAGTGATTCTTTTTACCCCTATGTGCTTATGTTAGCTAACCTTTATTGTGATAAAGGACTCTAAGTGAAGTGTAGTTGCTTTACAAAGTGTAGGAAATTACAATATGAAGGCAACGGGCCCTCAAACCACTCATAAAAAACCTTACAATTTGCAAAAAATGAACTTATGCATGGGCTATAGTTCTGATAGGCACACAAAGGGCACAAAATGCATAGAATAATGAATTCTGTTTCATGCACAGTGTGCAGAGTGCATGTCCATGTGCCTTGAAATACGTGCACTTCCTGTCACGCATTGGGCAAGAAATTTCCATGTGAAATTCTCTTGCCTTAGCTCTAAATTTTGACTTTGGAAGGCTGGACTAGGCCGGTTTTGGTACTTGCATATCAAAACAACTAAAAAGAAGTGCTCTTAAGAATTAAATAGGGAGGAATTTGATATCGATCCCTAGTATTGTCACCAATATATTGTGTTGGTTTTGTCACATGGGTGAGCAAAAACACAACAATTGCATGCTTAGTTAAGTCAGCTAATCAAGACAGAGGTTTGTGAGTTGGTTATATAGCCAAATACACATGAAATAAAAAAATAAAACTAAAAACAACAAAGAAATAAATGTTATATAACCTTGCAAGAACTAGAACCATGAAAAGAAAAAAATGACCAATATATAGCTACCAATGGTTCAGTATATTGATAGGCTAAACACCGTAGAGAAAGGCGGGGACTTATGAATCCCCTCTTCCTCCTTGGGAGGGTTCTTGAGTTCCCTAATAGAGATCTCTTATCTTCATGCAATGGCAAGTGACAATGGTGAAGAAATACAATGCCAATCCTCTCAAGAGGTGAGTGGAGTGGCCCTTGCTATAGTGCTTGAATGATTCAAAGAGAAAAGAGGGTTCTCAAAGAAGAATTCTTGCAGCATAACAATACCTTGAAGTTCTTATTCTTCTAGCACACCCATGACACATATTTATAGTGTCCATTCATGGAAAGATATAATTGGCTCATAGTGTGAACAAGGAGCCTTTTAGGGCACTTCCTAGCCCTTGACCAGTCTCCAAGCTAGATTTCTCTTAGATCTGAGTGTCAAATCGTGTTGGGGGTTGGACTAGAAGTGCTTGAGAGGCCAACAAGATTCATAAATGCGTCATTCAAAGAAATATGTGGATTTTCTCGTAGACAATCGCGCATATTGCGCATAGTGCGCGCTGAGGGCTATGTTATCCTACGCACTGTGCACGCGCCTCCTTTAGTGAATTTGTGCACTTTGATTTTTGAACCAAGTATATAATTTTTTTCCTTTTTGATGGATTTTGGTGTTGTAGGTGGACTAATTGTTGTTGGAATTGATGTTTTTCTTCAACTGTTGTGTGCAATATCGTGGACGATTTTTCAGTGGTAACAAGGACAAAACTAATATAATAATAGAAATGTAATAACTTAATATCTAGGGATTACTAGATGTTATTCATTTCCCTCTCTCAACCACTTCTACACTAAAGAGACACATCTCATAAGATAAAATATGTGATACAATTGAAAAGAAGATATGTGCATATATATAAATGGCTTAAATGATACACTCTTGTTATGTAGGCATAGGTAAATGACCTACATGGACTAATTTTATATAGGGTACACCCTAGCTCTATGAACACCCTTTAAATGTACATTAATAAGGTGAATGAATATATCATTGCATGAATGGATGGCATGTGTAACAACAATGCATTGTTGTTATTCTCTAGTAACATGAAACAACACAAACCATTAAACCAAATTAAATAAAATTAGGAATATCTTAACATATATTAGAAGAATGAAAAGAACTACACAAGTGTAATATCCCCATTTTGGGGCATTATTACATTACAGAGTGTTATGCCTAACACAGTATCCAGATAAGGGTGACAACGAGTTTGGGAGATATTGAGGGGTTTTATTGGGCCCAACTTGCATCATTCATCATATTTCATCATCAAGGTCCATTCTGCAAAACTTGGCTTTGGTTTCATTGCATTCCAACGATTTTCGTAATTTTGAGTTATTATGGGTCATATTTTACTTAAATTCACTAAGAAGGCCATAATGGGCATATTACTTGGAGAAACCTCTTAGTGTAATAGCTAATCAGAATCGGGAGGAAGAGCACTACAGGATAAGATGACGAGAAGTGACTTTCATTGGCCAGAGAAGCCATAAGGATGGATAAATCACTTTTTAGAGTTAAAATGGTTAATTAATTAATTAAGTGATTTAGTCAAGGAATAATAAAATAAAGAAAATGTCACTTGGAGAGAAAAGGTGAACATGGGGGTATAAAGGAGAGATAGGGGCCTCTATTCTCCCATGATGTTGATTGATTATTTTTTATTCAGCCCCTTGGCATGGAGAGCTCTTATAGCTTGGGGTTTTGAGGGTTTTGGTGACAAACCCTAGGATCAATTTCAGTGTTGCAACGATACACCCTAGCTAGTCATTTTGCAGGAAGATATCACTCTGATTTCTTCATTGTGATTCATTGTTAGCATATTTACATTCAGTAGTTGAGTTTTCTTCATGGGTGACTATGTTTCTAGAGGTAGTAGCTGAGTTTGGGGTTTATAGATGGCGACTTTGTTAAATAAGGTTGATAAATCCTTGTGGGGGTCGAATCTCATTATTCTAGGCGCATTCCTTGACTATTGGGTTCATATCTTGGCATGAGACAAGTGTATTCCTATGTGGACTGATATTATTGTTGTTTGGGGGACGAATTTCTTCAGTATTTGTAGAAAGGGGCCGAGTTCATTGTTGTTGGGGTCATTCGCTTGGGTTGGACGAATTTCCTTATGAAGGATCGATTTCCATAAGAGAGGGGATCGTATTTTTGGATAGGTGTTGAGACTTCAAGGTGGGGCGAATTTTGTTGAAGAAGAGGGCCGATTTTCATCATAGGGAGGGTGTAGCTTAGAGCTGGGCTTGTATTTTCTGGTGGGCAGGTCGATCTCAGAGAGAGGGCCAAAATTCCTGTTGCATGGGCCGATTTTCTTCTACAACAGAGTCTCTTTTTATTTGTGGAGTTCATATGCTCACCCTGTTGGGTATATTCTTCTTGGATGAGCTGATTTGGGCCTCTAAACTCAATTATTATTGTAAACATGCCAGAGAATGATAAATAAAGACAAACTCTTGTGATATTCTTTGTTGTCTTAGTAATTTTATTTACATATTATGTTGGTATCCTTGCTGTAATATCTACATGCAAACTGGAAACCTTTTGTGGCATAAAACCATCCAATATTCCTTGAAAACTTCACAAAAACAACCAAACAACAACCTCACACACACAACAACAGTAACCATGGTTCATAGTTGGGTTGGAGGATAACCATAAAGCATTTGACACAATATCAACATCAAGGGTAAGCTACAACTAGACAGAGTAAGAGGGTAATAGTAGTGATTGGGTGTATATACTAAATGTTGTCAAAACTCTAGAACCCATAATCCATTAAGGTCGACAATAAAAAATATTGTCTACAAACTGTTTGGTGGAAGATATAACCCATGGAACACACAACAAGCTACCAATAGTCACATATATGCATCGACAGTCCATAAAGAAGTGCAATAACAACTCAAGAAGACAAATCTGCTAAGTGTTTGGCGAAACACCACAACCAAAAACACATAAAAATATCAATGTTCCGATCAGATCTGGTAGGGGTATCTAACAACAAGAAGATATGGTTGATATTTTTGTTTCTAGAACAATTTAGTTGAAGATTTGAAGGAAAATACGTAGATATATCTGAAGAATCAAAATAAATGCCAAGGAGGTTAGGCTTGATCTCATTGCTTCCATGGATGAGCGTGTGGAAGTGTTGAAGGTAGATATTTTTAATTGAAGTTAGGCTCTCCTTAATATTTTGCAATATGAAAATAGGTAGGTAGTGGAGAAAATTGAAGTGCAATACAAAAATAGAAAGCATGGTTAGATGAATGCAAAAAATGAAATTCTCCACCCAATTTAGGTAGGAATGTTTATGAAAGTCATAGCTTCCCCTCATTAATGGGAATTTTTACCATGGAACTTTCCTCGTAAGGGGTTTTGCCCTTTTTGAGATCACTGGAACTGCAGAAATTTTGAAAAAATGAGTGAAATAGGATGGAACTTTATGTCATTGGAAAAAAAATGAACTTTCTTGAAAAGTTGAATTTGTCCACTTATTAACTCACTCAAAACTTCCTCTTTCTTTGAGTTTTGAGCCCATGTATTTTCATGCAACAATTATACTCTTAATAATATCACCCTTTGCATTTCTTAATAGTAATATTTAATAAGAATATGGACTATAAATATGCATTGAAGTGTGATGGAAGGAGGGTGACACCACCATCTCTAGACACACTTCACAAGATAAATATTGTGATATGATTGAAAGGCATCCAAGAGGCATTTATAAATGGTGATTGAATGTTATAATAGTAATAATTAATTAGAACATTGACTATAAATATGCATTGAAGGGTGATGGAAGGAGGGAAATGATAAGCATCTCTCTCTCTCTCTCTCTTACATTAAAAAGACACATGGGTCATATTGTGTATCACCTCTCTCAACCACCTCTACACTAAAAATACACATGGGTTATGCTATGCATCGCCCTCTCTCTGGAACTTCTACTCTAAAGTACACATGTCATGAGATCAAATCTGTGATACAACAAAAAAGTGGGAAAGATGCATTTATAAATGGATTAAATGAATAAAAAGAGATTCTTTTGTTATGTAGGGACATGTGAATGACCTAGATGAACTACTTTTATATAACCTATACTTCATCTCTATGAGCACCCTTAAAATGTACATTAATAAGGTGAATGATTATATCATTGCATAAATGGATGACATATGTAACATTGATGTATTGTTGTTCTGCTCCGGTAACCTACAAAAACACAAAGCATTAAACCAAATTAGATATACTTAGGTAGACCTGCACATATATCAGAAGAATGAAAAGAACTACATAGGAAACTAGGGTTGTTCTTTTGTTTCTAGGACGACTTGGTAAATGATTTGAAGGCAGATTTGTAGATATATCAGAATAATGTAAATAAATTTGAAGGAGTCCTGGGTCAATCTCATTGCTACCATGGATGACTTGGTGAAAGTGTTGAAGGTAGATATTTTTAATTGAAGTTAGGTCCTCCCCAAGATTGTGCAATATGAAAATAGGTAGGTAGTGGAGAAAATTAAAGTGCAATAAAAAAATAAAGCATGCTTGGATGAATGCAAAAGAAAAGCATGTTGGTGTGCCTCCAAATATGTTCAAGAAAAATTCATAAGAAACTTCTCAACTATTTTCGTCTATTTCACTACTTCCTTTATTCTCATCACTCAATTGTTTTGTTTTGTGTTTGTGTTTGGGTGAGCGAATTATAAACACGAGGGGGCCTTAATCAAGGAAATAAGATTAACATGCGAGTGTACTACACTAAATCATAGAAGAGAATATAATGGTAGATAAGGGAATGTGAGTGATTGGGATAGAAGAACCTTTCTTCTTGGATTCCAAGATAAGCTTGACTGAACCCTTTACAGATGATTGGTGCATTAAATCAGAAATGGTGTTTTGTGTCCAATGCCAGAAACGACTGTTTTGTAGATTTTGAAACCCCAAGAAGCCTTTCTAGCCAGAGACGTCCCATATTCTTAAGGAAATATCCCTATTTTCTCTTATGAAAATACATGCAATGTCTAAGAATATCTTCTTTTCTTCTCTAGTAAGGGCCTCATAACTAATTTCTTGTATCTCACTCAGAGGTATCCAATTTTCTCATGCCAATAAGGTGTCATTGTTTATGCAAATAAGTGCCCCCAACACTTATCAAGATTTAACAACTTATCTACCAAAGATTCGAATTCTGAGAGTGGACAGGGCCGACTGAAGGCATGGCAGTAGAAGAGCTCTAGAGAGTGTTGCTTATTAATCCCATTTCACTTATAAATTGATGATTTTCATCTCTGGAGTTTGTGAGAACATTTACTTCAAGATGTAATCAATACTAAGCTATATGAATGGAGAAAACTTTGATCTGGCAAAAATGCATCAATGTGATCCGCACGATCTATATCATCTAAAATTCATACTGGGAAGAGGATAGATGCTTTTTAAGCCTCTCTATACCTTCAACTTTATTGTTTATTTGCAGATTTGATATAGTCAAGCCTTTACCTAAATTTTCTTCCGATTGAAGTTAGAGTTGTTGTACTGTGAAGTCTTCAGATTGAAGAGTTCTTCTACCAGTGTTGTCTTTCCTGTTTCACCCAACCCAACAGTCCCCACGACCCAAGATTTTCTTTCTCTTTGCTAACGCTGCAATAAATCTTCATTTTCAAAATCTTGCATTTTTTCATCCAAACTCTTGGAGCGATATTTGGCTATATTCAATGGTGTTTTCTTCACCTTTATCAACACACTTTCAAATATTTGATCTAGTTAACTAAATTCACTTATGAAGTGCCTTAACATCACACTCTCTTACTCTCTTCTCTACACCATTGGGACTCGGCTTGAAATGACTTATACAGACAACAATAGAAAGAACATTTCTGTAATTCTCAATAGTAGTGGAGTTGTATTCTTGAGTTTGAGGGTCATATGTAGTCTTCTCTTCAAGTTTGTGTAGGGCTCGAGCATTCACCCCATATTTTCCCTGCATCCACCAAAGCTCAATAAGCTTCAGCTTGTAAAACATTGGAATTATAGGAGCATTTGACTCCAACATCAATAGAAGCTCATTTAGACACCAGTTTGATCAGGCGTATCTGGTAGAGAAAATGGCCCATCATATCATGAATACAATGAGAGTATGAATCGTTGTTGTTGTTCTGATTAGAGGAGGTGGAGGTGGAGGTGGAGGTGGATGCAACCATTGCCAACCCTCCAACCTTGCTTTATGCGTGCTTGTACACCCAATAAAATAAAATAAAGCTCCCATGGTTGTGTCATTAATAGCTTCTCCACTATTATAAGATGTTTGAGTTTGATTTTTTCATCTGCCTATCCATGTTCCCCACTTGTATAATATGCTCAATATTTGTTCAATTTTCGTTACAATTTCATGATACGGTAGACTTTGGGTTACCATTTTACCGTTTTATAATATGGTAACTTGCTTTTGGGGGAGATGTGCGGCTTGGATCTATTGACTAGATGGACTCGATCCGGGTAGGGGTTAGACTAGGGTTTATGATTATAGGGGCTGATCGGTAAACCCATAGGGTTTATTGAGGTATGTGATGCAATCCCTTTTGGTGGCCTAACAGAGGATCTGTGGTGGAGCTAGGGGAACCTGTTTAGATCAGATGAGGCCTACATAGATGAGCTCAGAAAGTACCGCGATTCGCTAATCCCAGATGACGTGAGGACATTTAAGGGTGGGGTTGAGCTGGAGGATCATGTGTTGCATGGGATAGGTGGCATATGCTTGAGTGGGAATAAAGGTAAAGAAGTGATTGAGGTCATCAATGACCTTTTCGCTCGAGAAGCGGAAAAGCGAGGGGAAGTGTGCGCATTAAATTCCTCTCTACCGACAATAAAATCTGCAGAGGATTTGGGGGTAGAGCTAGGTTGTAAAGTAGATGAGGAGTTAGAATCGACTCTTTTCATTTTAGAGCAGGCAAAGGAGAATGTGTTTCCAAGCTCCAACGACGAGAGGAGATGGTTTGACAAGTTTGGTGTATCCCTTACTAGGAAGGAAGGGGAAGAGATAAGGGGGGAGGAAAAAGGCTGGGACTCTATGGGAGGAAACGGTAGAGTGGTGGTGACAAAGTCGGGGTCGAAGACATCAGACTTAGCAGGTTTAAAAATAGTTGTGAACAACAACAAGGAGGAGGTCGGAGTGTGAGCAGGTCCAAAAGCATGGAGGGTAAAAAAGGAAAAACCCACATTAACCCTTGGCCAGGATATTGGAATGTTGGAAGTGAAAGCCTTTACTGCTAGAGGGTGGTTGTTAGCTTTGGCTATTGGGCGATGGCAGCCCGAGATATAAATGGCTGGGTAGTTGAGAAATGGGGTCCAATATTGGGTTATTTGTTGGTGGTTTAAATTCTGACCTGAGGTTGGTACTGTTTTGTGTTCAAAAAATCGGAGGATGTGGAGATGGTTTTAAACTCGGTATGGTTGGTGAACCAGGGCAGCTTAATGCTAAAGCGTTGACACTGTGATTTCAACCTGAATAAGGAACACATCTATTTCAAACACTTGTGGGTTTTGCTACCTGGTTTCCTACTAGCTTTGTGGAGTTTGGAGGCTTTTAAGGAGATTGGAAATGCCATTGGAAAGTTCTTGCACTTTGACTCAAAGCTTATGTCAGGTTTAGATAGGAGGGTGGGTAAAAATACTTGCGGAAGTTGATCTAAATGGCGGATTCCCGGCTGAAATGGACATTGTTTTGAGGGGGGAGGTGGTATTGCAACGTCTGGATTACTTGGGGGTACCATTTAGATGCGTAGTTTGTAAGGAAATCGGGCATCTGAAGTACCAGTGTACTGGTATCAAATTGAAAGAGTCGCCTGTTTGGGATGCAGAGAATAGCGATATTGAGCCATTTATAAAACATGCAATGACAAACCCTAATGATGTGAAATGGTCTGACTCCCTGCCTACTTCGAGTCTGGATAACGATGATGGAATTAGTAAGTCTTTAAATCCGTTTTCAATTGTTAATTTTACACTGAATGTTAGTTATTTATATTGGAGTAAGGATTTAGGGAAGGAGGTGCCCATGGTAGAGACTGAACCTAAGGAGAGGTTAAAGACTGGTGGGATTTTTTCTTTAGAATATTTTTCGAAGAGGACAAGGGGCCGTTGGAGGAAGGGTTATAGGGTAGAGTCCATAGGATCGCCTTTCAGGATTGGGAGGGTGGTGGAAGTGGAACGTATAGGAATCTATGTGGAAAGGGGGATTCCTACACATTCAGGGTTAAATGAGGATCAGATCTGTGATTAGGTGGAGGGGGAGGGGGGGAACCTCTAGGAATGGAGGCTCTTCATGCTTAGCAGGTAAAGGTGACCCTTTTGAGGAGAGGAATGTTGCTTTGTCTAGGGGTGTGGAAGCTAGTTCTTTGTCTCAGGATGGGAAGACAGAGGGGATAATTGAGGGTAAAGGAATCGATGTAAATTCTTTGTCTTCACTAAACTCTGATCTCGGGAAGGTAAGGATTGATGGTAGTCTGGTCTGTGGGCTGCCTCCCCTAGAAAACCCTGTTGATAATCCATCTGTGGGACTGGAGGGGAGAGTTGAGTATCCTCTGGAAACCACACAGGACGTGGAAGTAGGTTTTTCATATTCACAGAGTGAAAACTATTTACAGGACCCAAGTGTACTCTTTGAGATAGATGATTCGATTATAAACTTTATTCCGTCTTATAGAGATATAATTAATCGTTCACCTTTGCCGATTTTTGCTGGGGGGAATCTGTCCCAAAGACTTTATCAAGGAATGTGAAAGGGGAGATTGGTAGGTGTGAGACTTCTCATACCTCGAGGGGAGAAGCTACCTTATTGAAGGGAGCAGTGCATGGAGGCCTGGAGAAAGACTTATCTCCACTAAAAACTAGAAGTGCGGAGAAATTAGTGCAAGAGAAAGAAAATCGTGTTACCCCTAGTGTTATGATGAGTGAAGGACCATCAAGGAAGTGGTTGTCCAATGGAAAGACACAACTCCAACAGATGCCACTTGGGAACCAACTACCATTCTACAACAATTTCCTCATCTCAAGCCTTGAGACAAGGATGTTTTTAAGGGGGCAGACATGTTAGGGACCTAACCCCTCACATAGGTAGAATAATATATTTCCATGTAATAAATGCCAATATTAATAATGCCTAGCAATAAGGAAGAATAAGTCAAATGTTAGAAGACCTAATAAAAGCTTCTGCTTCTAAAACGATCTTCCTCTAGATTGTTCTTTTGGATAGACATATTTAGTATAAATAGGAGTCAAGGGTATGAGAAGCTTTGTCTTGGATATTATTGTAATAGAGCTCTGCTCTGTTGGAGGTGCCCCCCTCGAAGAGGCAAGTGAACATTGCTCTCAGTGACGGCAACCCGCCCTCGGCAGACGGTCGCCCTCCAGGACCTTCTTCAGCCACGGGCCCGAAGAGTCTAAGCTCTTCCAAATCCCCTCGGGAGTCACGAGTCACCCATAGTAACTCCTTCGGCGATTTCCCTCCCTTCAGAAATCGGGATATCGCGACTCGGGAATTCGCGGTTCACGTGAACGCGGTTCTCCTACAGCTCCGAACCCCGAACTCCGAAATGACGCCACTTCTCTCCCACTACTAACTGGGAGCCCACACTGCCACGTCGCTCCTTCACTCGTGCGATCGGGGATCGCGGGATCGCTGTTTCAACCGTCACGAATCCTTTGCTTGGGAAAGTCCCGAATGCCGAAACCTCGATGACACCAGTCACCACCCACGTTATCACTGTGGGACCCGTCACGATTCGGGACTTCACTGTTTCTCCGTGCTTCCTTTGACTTTGAAAACGCCGAAGTGTCGAGTCCCGACTCCTCGGGATCTTGTGCCACCTGTCCCTCCGACGATCGACGGCTCTGATTAATTCGGGAAATCGCAACTCACGATTTCGACGTGCATGCAAATCTTGCACTCGCCAACCCCGATATGCCGATATGCACTGGCAATGGGTTCTTCCTGCGCTTGAGGGTTAACCTCCTCACAACTCCTCCGCGATTTGACGGTCTGCGGGATTTCGAGACTCTTCCTCAACAATTCCAAGTCGTCAATTCTCTTCCTCTGAAGAGTTCTTCGCTGCACCAGCTTTCACTTGGTTCAAATCTCTCCAAGGTCTGCTCCTATAGCATGAACGCAGAACTATCCCTCCCGAGATGAATTCTCTCCGACTCCTTTATAGACTTCGAGCACGATACCTGCGCTCTCCCTTCAACCACTTTCAAAGTGTTGAAGTCTTCCAGATTCTGCGCTTCTGCAGTCACAGCAAACCCGGCCTTTCTTTTCTCAGACTTGCTACTGAGACTCCAGTCCGACCTGCACTCACCTGCACGTCTCGAATAACTCAACACGACTCTGGGCAAAAGAGAACAAAAAGTTCAACTGCTTAGCCTACTCAACGCACTCTATGCGGAGGTATTCAACTGCACTCTATGCAGGAATCTCCTGGCTTAAATAGAGAAACAATTGAAACTCATTCCCTCATTCTCTTAGGTTTCGAACCTGATATGCAATCACATACGCAGCATATAGAAGATAAGCATAAAAAGAAGCAAACATGCAAAGGCATAATATCAACAACACACAGAGATCAAACACATCCATGGAATTGAATCAAAGCTTTCCTATTAATTCAATATCTGTACATGGGGTTTCTTCACAAACTCTCTGCTC